>CAUYLG010018350.1:0-50910 GCA_963573385.1 Cacajao melanocephalus
ATATATATATATATATAATTGCACTTTAGGTTCTGGGGTACATGTGCAGAACATGCAGGATTGTTGCATAGGTACATACATGGCAATGTGGCTTGCTGCCTCCATCCCCCCTTCACCTATATCTGGCATTTCTCCCCATGTTATTCCTCCCCAACCTCCCTACCCCAGCTTACCCTCAGCTATTCCTCCCCAACAGACCCCAGTGTGTGATGCTCCCCTCCCTGTGTCCATGTGTTCTCATTGTTCAACACCTGCCTACGAGTGAGAACATGCGGTGTTTGATTTTCTGTTCTTGTGTCAGGTGTCTGAGAATAATGGTTTCAAGATTCATCCATGTCCCTACAAAGGACACAAACTCATCATTTTTTATGGCTGCATAGTATTCCATGGTATATAGGTGCCACATTTTCCTTGTCGAGTCTGTCATCAATGGGCATTTGGGTTGGTTCCAGGTCTTTAATATTGTAAATGGTGCTGCAATGAACATACATGTGCATATGTCTTTATAACAGACTGATTTATGATCCTTTGGATATATACCCAGTAATGAGATTGCTGGGTCAAATGGAATTTCTATTTCTAGGTCGTTGAGGAATTGTCACACTGTCTTCAACAATAGTTGAGCTAATTTACACTCCCACCAACAGTGTAAAAGTGTCCCTATTTCTCCATATACTCTCCAGCATCTGTTGTCTCCAGATTTTTTAATAATTGCCATTCTAACTGATGTGAGATGGTATATCAATGTGGTTTTGATTTGCATTTCTCTAATGACCAGTGATGATGAGCATTTTTCCTGTTTGTTGGCATCATATATATCTTCTTTTGAAAAGTGTCTGTTCATATCCTTTGCCCACTTTTGAATGGGTTTCTTTCTTGTGAATCTATTTTAGTTCTTTGTAGATTCTGGATATTAACCCTTTGTCAGATGGGTAGATTGCAAAAATTTTTTCCCATTCTGTTGGTTGCCAGTTCATGCTAATGATTGTTTCTTTTGCTATGTAGAAGCTCTGGAGTTTAATTAGATCCCACTTGTCTATTTTGGCTTTGGTTGCCAATGCTTTTGGTGTTTTAGTCATGAAGTCCTTGCCTATGCCTATGCCCTGAATGGTTTTGCCTAGGTTTTCTTTTAGGGTTTTTATGGTGTTAGGTCTTATGTTTCAGTGTTTAATCCATCTGGAGTTAATTTTAGTGTAAGATGTCAGGAAGGGGTCCAGTTTCTGCTTTCTGCACATGGCTAGCCAGTTTTCCCAACACCATTTATTAAACAGGGAATCTTTTCCCCATTGCTTGTTTTTGTCAGGTTTGTCAAAGACCAGATGATTGTAGATGTGTGGCATTGCTTCCAAGTCCTCCGTTCTATTCCATTGGTCTATATCTCTGTTTTGGTACCAGTACCATGCTGTTTTGATTTCTGTAGCCTTGTAGTATAGTTTGATGTCAGGTAGCATGATGCCTCCAGCTTTGCTCTTTTTGCTTAGTATTGTTTTGGCTATGCAGGCTCTCTTTTGGTTCCATATGAAGTTTAAGGTGGTTTTTTCCAGTTCTGTTAAGAGGGTCACAGTTAGCTTGACGGGACTAGCATTAAATCTATAAATTACTTTGGGCAGTATGGTCATTTTCATGATATTGATTCTTCCTAACCATGAGCTTATTTCACATTTACAGCACTATTCAGTCAAGTGAATGGTGACTATTACTCAGAAAATCACTAGTGCTCATTAAGGAGGCTTGTTATTACAAAAGTTCACCATTTTTATTCCACAACTAAGGTTTTAAAGTTTCAGGAGGCAATTTGGGGCTATGGCCTCCATTTTTTTTTCCATTTTGGTAGTTTACCTAGGTGAGTAGTTTAAACCTGGAGGCTGTTGCAATTCTCACATCTGTCTGCTCAGCTACGTTCACGTTGTATTTTTTAATAGCAAGATTCTACTCTATGACTTGATTTCTCTCACTAAAGAAATTATTACCCCCATATCTGTTCACAAAGTAATGTGTGCACTGGCTCACTCACTCGTTTACCAACCTTATGCCAAATTCCTCAAATGTCAAAAGACACAGCACGTTTTTAATCAAAGTTTTAATCACGTTACATCTCTGTGAAATATCATAAATCACATTGTATAATTTTCCATGATTTTTTTAAGTTTCAGAGGTAGAAAAATGCTATGTAACATTCCCTCATGGATTAAAATATATTAATGTCAATATTTTACAAAAGAAACACTCTGCCACCTTAATTAGGGTATTTAAGTACTGCTTATTTGTTCATTGAAGATTGATTTTTCCTCACACTGGCTCTAATTGTGTTTGGGCATATTTGACACAAACAAAAACAACTAACTCACAACAGGAGCTGTGATGATATTCATATAATAATTAAAATGTTTAACTTTTCAAAATATGAAAATAGTTTATTTCTGTTTAAATTTTTAAAATTACATATTCCTCCTAAAATATTTTTTAAGATGCAGAAAATAAACATCATACAGCATACTGAAAGATAATCACAATTAACATTTTTAAAACTTGCTTCCAGATATTTCAAATGTACCCAAATTATTTTCAATATTATTTTGTAACTTTGTTTTCATTCACAAGTATTTGTACTTACATTTCCATATTAAGGAACAGAGATGTGCAGTAGCCTTTTTTCTTTCATTAAAACAAGTTTATAGCTTTTCATTTATTTTCTAACTATATCTTCATTCAAAGCATTCTATCATCATTGGGCAAAATAGGGTTCAGTTTTGGTTAGTTTTAGTTTTACCTTGGTTATTAATATTTGGTCCCATCTACTCTTCCTATATACACACTACTTGTAATACATTTGCCATATGTCCTTGGATATATATTACAATGTATCCTTACAAATCATATAATGTTAGCTTGTAGGCACATATGTGTTAATTTATTGCATTAGCAAAGAGCAGTGTATACCACCACAAAGTACACTAACAAGCTGGATGAAGCAAGCCACACAGGAATACATTCACCAGTTTTTTTTTTTTTTAACACATTTTGACTGCAGACACTATCTTGAATATCTTTTGCATGGTTTTACCCCACCATTGCACAAAAGAAGCAAACACAAGATAAAGAGTGAGAGGAATTTTTCTCTGGTACTTCCACATTTTGTTCAAAACCTGAATACACTGTTTCTCCATCTGCAATTTATGAAGATATTTCTCTGTCCTTGTCTCTTTAATTCATCCTCTCCTCTTCTTCAAAACTCTTTCCATTAAAAAATGTTTTTCTTATTTCACTGTAAGAATCTATATTTTATAATAGATTTTTAGAAAATGTATTAATTATAAATTTAACATTTTTTAAATGGTGTCATGTTTTTATTAGAATTATTATTTTCTATGTTAGAGTTCTTTTTATAATACTGTAAAGCTTTGGAGTGAGCTATATGAATAATTTCTCCCACGAGCCCTGTAGTTGTTATGAGTTTTCAGTTGTATTGTTTATTTCAGGAGCTCGTATACTGTGTTTCCATATGAATGGGGCTGTATTTTACCACCAATCTATATTTGTGCACATGTAACTTATAGGAGCGAAATTACTGGATAATAGTTTACATGAATATTTAATTTAATTAAATATTTAATTTCTTTTCAGAATGGATGTAATGGTTCTATTTCCCCCATATGATGGTTTTGCCAGCTAAATAGCAGTCCGTCTTATGGAAAGAGGTACCATACTTTTTTTCACCATCCATCTATTTTGGGGCCTTTGTGTTATTTCTGCTTTTTGATATATTATATTAAAACTCGTAGATATGGTTTTCCTCTCTCCCTACCCAAATCTCATGTGGACGGGACCCAGCGGGAGGTGACTGAATCATGGGGGCGGGTCTTTCCCATACTGTTCTCATGATAGTGAATAAGTCTCATGAGATCTGATAGTTTTAAAAAGAGGAGTTTCCTGCACAAGCTCTCCTTTCTTGTGTGCCACCATGTGAGATGTGACTTTTACCTTCTGCCATAATTGTGAGGTCTCCCTAGACAAGTGGAACTGTTAAGTCCAATAAACCTCTTTCCTTTGTAAATTGCCAAGTCTCGGGTATGTCTTTCTCAGGAGCATGAAAACTAATACCACATCCTTCTATATTTAAATCTTTGTCCAGTATTTTGACTATTTTTAAAAGAAAATTTTCTAAAAGTGTAGAAATAGTGGATGAGAAAATAACAAATGTATAATGTTTTTGATGCATATTGCCAAATTGCTTTCCAGAAAGCTTCTGCCAATTGCATTGCTCATTAGAAATTTTTCATATGCTCATTCACAAAATATTTATTAAATACTCATCATTTTCTAGGTACCCTTTTGGGCCATTAGAGATTCAACAAAGAGTGAATCACCATTCCTTGGGGGAGTTTTGTGGAGGTGGGAAGCTAAAGAGGGATAGAGTCTCAGTTGGGAATTAGCTTCAGAGCCAAGCAACATTGAGGTGGGCTGGTGGAAACATTTTTAGGAAGACATATGCCGAGCATTGAATACTCTGTTCACATTCTTCATAGTAGGGTTCTCAGTCTACCTTCAGTAGTCTTTTATACATGCAAATGTTAAGTTGCACTTTTTAAAAAAAACTGAGAAATCAAGTTTTATTCTACTTCAAGATTGACACAGTTTAATAGAAGGACAAATGAAGAGGTATGGAAAAATGGACCCTAAAACTAAGCTACTTCAGTGGGCACACAATCTCAGACATGGATACATGTATACAATGAAAACACTTCAAAGAAATCTTTGGAATGTGATTGCTGCGATGTATGGAATGGAAGTTCAGAACACCCTTACTTGAATATTAAGGGACAGGGTGATTACATTAGCCGGTATCTGGGCAATATTTGCACACTCCATGACTCCCTAAGATCCAGGTCCTAGGGAGTGCATTATCTACCCTATCCAAATGGAATGTCTTGTCCATCCTGTCTAAAACTGACCACATTTGCAGAAACCAGTTTTGGCTGCAACTAGGATATCAGATGAGAAAACCTCTGCTCACATGTTCTTTCCTACAATACTGCATGCTGGAATAACCTACTGTTTCTGATAAAGCACAATCTCACTTCATATCAATCACATCTTTCCACCACTCCATACCTAACATTTATATTTCTAGGAACTGAAAAGGAAAAGGTTATGTTATAAAATCTCCTGTGAAATAGGACCCATTTTTGTTGATGGACTTAGCGATCTTACATAAACTGAGTGATTGCTCTGAGAAAATATGCAGCATGTAAACCTACTAGCAATGTTATCCATTTGTTCTTCTCTAATAGATCAAGGGCCGAATGTCAGTAGTCCATGTTTGGGAGTCACAAAAATTATAGATGAGGAAGATTACTCAGTGCAGGAGCCTTATCAGGAGATGCAGATTGTTACCAGCAGCAAGGAAATGACTGTTATACTTGCAAATGAGGGGCCGTATTATATGCTTCACTGGGTCACTGTAAACACTTCTGGGGTGTCTTTGACTAAGGCATATCTTTGCCTCTGCATCCTTTTTAAAATATTTATAAGGTAGAAAAGTAGAAATCAGCTTAGACACTAATATCAATCTTGACTGTCTTCCAAGACCAAAGTTGATTTATTTTTCTGGGAGAGGACTGTGGAAAGAAACTGATATTGCTATTAGGTCATCTACTCCAGCCACTGGGGACAGCTCATTGAAATATACTTATTTGTTTTTCATCTTATCTTAGTAGACTTTGTAAAGAATAATGTTTCCACAACCTCCTAAGGAGAATTCATGTAAATATATATAAGGAAAGTTCTTTGGTAGCTAACTCCCTTTTATTAATTGTCATAAAAATAGGTTTTATTCTCTGCTAAACTCTGTAATCTCCAAGTCTGCGGATTTCCCTTCTTTCAGACATTAAATTCCTTCTAAGAAAAATTAAGCAAAAAATACACAGCAAATTAATTTTCCTCGTACCAAGATGCCTATCGCTAGGTCTGGAGGATAATACTTAAAATAGAAAATATTACTCTTTCTTTCCTTCATTAATTACCCTCTTTGATGTGAAATGAAAAAAGGGATTTTTTTTCCTTCCAAAAGTTATGATTTTTCTGTTTGATAAAAATATTCTAGAAGCCAGACTTTCAAACTTCTTAATATTTGTAATAATTACAATGTAAAATTCCTATCCATCTCTATCTAGACCACATCCTTAATCCTAGATCCTGGAAAGACCCAGAAGGAATAGAGAATAATGAACTATTTCTATCAAGTAGCACTAACTTACAAAGACTTGAAAAACTTCGATAGTTTAAGATAAGGGTGTCTGGAACTTAAAGAAAGAGAGCAACTTATTCATTCAACAAACATCTGTGAAGGGCTCATTATATGTCAGGCACTACACTCGGTGCCAGAGATAGAAAAATAAACAAGACATATTTAAACCATAAAATAATATGTGCTCCAATGGTGTCAATAGTTGCCGTGTATACAGCACTTGGCATAAATGAGGGAGGTTTCAATTTTGGGGGCAGGGTTGAGAATCCAGAAAGCCTACTTGAAAGTTTCCCAAATAGAGATGGAAAGATAGGTAAATCTGTGTCAGGAACATACGACAAAGAAAGGAAAAGTGGAAAAGGAAAAAAAGAAGCTCTCATCCTTTAGGGACCACAGCACACAAGAGAGTAGCTAAATAAACGTTCACTGAACAATTATCTAAACATCATGCACAAGTTCTTACACATCAATATTCTCTACCTTCAGAATTTAAGTTTGAACTCTTAATTCAACAAGGGTGATTTTTGTTGTTGTTTTTAAGGACCATAAAAAAGAAAATACTTAATGACTGCTTTTTGGTAAAGAGAAGGGTTATATTTTGATTTTTTACAAATTGCAAGACTCTGACCTCCTTCCTCACTGCTGATTAGATAATGGGGAAAACACTGAGGCAGTTTCTGTCAGAAGCAAAAAACAGTCACTGCTGCCCATCGTCTGGGCTGAGGTTCCTCTGTAAGTCTGGTAAACTGTATTTTCTTTATTTCTTTAACCTAACAGGAATGAAGAATATGTGTGCTCTTTTCCTGATGGAAATTGTGCCTCTCAACTTCACTATAACTCCAACTGCATTTCAGCAGAGAAAAAGAAAAAACACCATTATACAGGAGCTATTTTATTCCATGAGAATAATCAGAGCCTTCTACCTTTTCACTTCCCAAAACAATCAGCCAAAGCAAAAAAAAAAAAAAAAAAAAAAAATCATCTCTGTATTTCCCCTAGGTTCTGAGGAGAGTTCTCTGACTGATGGGGTATTTGGGCTTTTGCAATGCTACAACAAAGAAAGGGAACCACAAAGGTAGTAAGTAGGAAAAGGAGAAGAATTAGCCAAAATTGTTAAGTTGTTTTATATGATCAAATGGTCAGAGAAGGCTGGGAAAATGAAGAAGAGAGAAAAGCCACAGAAAGGGAATGGGAGCAGATAAGAGAGAATGCAGGAAGTAAGAATCTGCAGGACTTGATGGAAGTAGCCAGGTCTTAAAAGAAAAGTTTAAGAAACTATGCTGCCCTCTATGTATTTAGAGCCCCTTCACAGCTCTCATGAAACACCAGTAAAAAACGTTCAAATTGTTTTAAATGTACTTTGATTTTTCAGGACTGTATTTCTTTTATCATTCCTGTGCTCCAAGATTGGACCCTATAGCTCCAATTTTTCACAAGTTTTACACTTCTTAACATGGACAGCAATAATATGAATCCTGCTCTGCCCAACACAGTAGCCACCAACCATGTGGCTAGTACTTGAAGTGTGGCTAGTCTGAATGGAGATGATTTGCAACTGTGGCATAGATGCAGGATTTTGAAGACAGTAACAAAAAAGAAAGGAAGCAGACTATTATGTTAATAATTTGTATATGAAGTACATGTTGAAATGATAAGATGTTGACTATATTAGGTTAAATAAATTATTAATAGTAATATCATCTGTTTACTTTTTTTTAGCATGGCTACCAAAAAAAGGTCAAGTTGCATATGTGGTTTTCACTTGTGGCTTGAATTATATTTCTATTAGATAGTGGTATGCTGATTTATAATGGAAACAAACCATAAACAATGACTGTACATCCTGTATGAGAAGGACACTATATTAGGGTTCTCCAGAGGGACAAACTAATAGGATATATATATAATATATATAATATATACACAGGATATAATATATATATGATATATATATGTGATATTATATATAGATATGTAATATATATTTCTAAATAACATATGTATATATAATATATATAGGAATATATATGTGTGTGTGTGTGTGTGTGTGTATATATATATATATATATATATATGTATATATATATATATAAAGGGGAGTTTTTTTGAAGAAATGACTCACAGGAACACAAGGTGAAGTCCCACAATAGGCTTCCTGCAAGCTGAGGAGCAAGGAAGTCAGTTTGAGTTCCAAACCTTAAGAGTAGGGAAGTTGATAGCTCAGATTTCAGTTTGTGGCTGAAGGCCTGAGAGCCCCTGGCAAATCACTGGTATAAGTCCAAGAGTCCAAAAGCTGAAGAACTCAGAGTCCAGTGTTCAAGGGCAGGAATCATCCAGCATGGGAGAAAGAGGTAGGCTGGGAGGTTAAGCCAGTCTAGTCTTTCCACATTCTTCTGCCTGCTTGTATTCTGGCCATGCTAGCAGTTGATTAGATCGTGCCCACCCAGATTGAGGGTGGGTCTTCCTTTCCCAGCTCACTGACACAAATGTTAATCTCCTTTGGCAACACTCTCACAGACACACCCAGGATCAATACTTTGCATCCTTCAATCAAATCAAGTTGACACTTAATATTAACCATCACAGACTTTATATGAGATTTTCTATAGGATATGAAGCATTATAACACAGCACTGAAGTTCATGAGCTCTGGAGTACATACTCCTGTGTTTACTCCTGGCCCCAGTATACGTGAATATGCAATCTTGGGTAAAACATTTAATGTCTTTGGGCCTCTTTTTTGCAATCTCAAAAGTAGAATTGATAATAATACCTTCTTCACAGGGTGATTAACATATACAAAGTATTTAGAACAGTGTTTTATGTGCCTGGCACATAATAAGAATTCAATAAATATCAGCTTTTATTAGTAGTACTATTGAGGAGGGAAGGCTACTAAAATGTGTTGAGTGCTCTTCTAGATTGTATTTTATTTACGTCTTTATAGCTTCATGAGGGCAGGGACTATTTCTGTTTTGTTCTCTTCTTTATATGCAATAGATAATACAACGTGTGGAAGGAACATATTTACTAAATGTTGAATAAATGAGTAATTAGCAAATAATTAATTAATGGAAAGTACAATTAAACCAATTTTAACGAAGGGATAATTGAGGTTTATGAAATTTCAGAGGTTAAAAAGGTTGAATGAAGTCACACGCAATTCATAAATGTTAGAATCAACATTTAAATCCAAATTTATGTGAATATACACAATCTATGAACTCAAAGAACATTCTGTCTAGAGACATAAAACATATTTTAAATAAATAAAAAACAACATTAATACTACTAGCCCATAAAGGATGCTATTTAAATAACCTGATCCATGCTTACTAGAGAAGCTGAATATAGATATAGTTCAAATCTAGCAGGGGTGGGCAGGAGAAGCTCGGAAAACATGGGATGGAAGCTCGACCCCTTGTGAAGCCTTGAGCTTGATTTGGTGGGTGCTTGGTTTGAGGAAAGAGACCACTCCTTGAAAATAAAACAGACTGAACACAAATGTAGAGGTTGGAATCCCTAAGGTAGGATTTGAAATTCTGGAATGGCTCTCTTTTCCTGGAGAAGAGAGTACATGTAAATGTATTAATAAGATTTACGCAGAAACAGACTTGGGGTTAGATCTTAGACTTCAAATGAAGGCCAGACAAAGGAATTAGAAGTGTATCAAGCAAATAAAGTGATATTACTGTTTTCTTCTTTTGAATATAGTCAAGACATAATAGTAGCAATATATAGGAAGAAGTAGAAGAAAAGGAATATTGGAGGTAGGGAAATAGTCTAAAAGACTATTGAAAAATCCAGCCAAGAGGTAGGAAAGACAAGTGTTAGAGATTCAGAAATAGGAATTGAAGAAATTGAACAATTTAAGAGATACTGAGGACAGTGTTCCAGCTTCAAGGATTTAATCTGAATGATTAGTTACTAAAAGTAAAATATGTGATCCAATTAAGTCTCAAAATGTATGCTCTAAGTAGAATGGGATTTCAATGCCTTTTATTCTTCTGGAGTTTTTTTAAGTACTTATTCGTTATTTCTCTTATCTTGTACATAGCCCACAACTGGTTTGTCACAAGGTAGCCGTATAACTAAAAATGCCTAATAAATTGAATTCCTTCTTTTTATTCCTATGCTTTAGCACAACCATTTCTGTTATTTTATATAATTGTTTTTATTATTGGAGTTAATTTGGGAACTCCTGTGGTGACTAAAAGTATTCATTCACAATTCCTTTCTTCTTTCTCCTTCCTGTCTTTGTTTCCTGTGAGAAGAATACGCCATCTCTCCCCTTCCAGCCCAGAAATCTCTACCCTGACATCTAACATTTAATCTGTGTTTTAAAAGATGACCAGCTGCCACTAAAATTGCTCACAAATAAGAATTTTTTTTTAATTAGGCTTTAATTTCTGGGGTACATGTGCAGAACATTCAGGTTTGTTACATAGGTATATATGTGCCATGGTGGTTTGCTGCATCCATCAATTAAAATAATTCACATTTTAGGTCTCAACTTAGCAAATATTTTGTGAAGCCTGCTTGAAGTTTCCAAAGCTGTTTTTTCATCTAATTTTTTAGTTAATATTTTTAGAATTTAATACTATAAATTGTCTATTTTTGATAATTTATAGTAATGTCTTTCTCTGTTCTAGCTGCTATAACAAGAGGCCTGAAACTGGGTAGTTTATAAAGAACAGAAACTTTTGGCTCATAGTTCTGAAGGCTGGGAAATCCAGGATTGAGGGGCTGGGTCGGCATCCGTCAAGGAACTTCCTGCTGAGTCTTCCTTTAGAGAAAGGCAGAAGAGCCAGAGAGGGCAAGAAGTGGTGAATTCATTCCCACAATAATGGCATTAATTGATTCATTAGAATGAAATCTTAATGATCTAAACACCTCTTAAAGTCCCCATCTCCCAATACTGTAAAAACGACAATTAAATTTCAAAAGAAGTTTGGAAAGGGACATTCAAACCATATCAGTCTCTCTCATTGGTCTGCAACCTTTTGAGGATAATGACCAGGCCTTCATTATCTTTTTAGACCCAGTATCTAGAACAATATTTAGTACTTTTAGCAAACTAAAATATAAATACTGAAATACATTTTTGTATTTATAGATTCACTTAATAAACAGAATAAATGGCTAAAACTGAGATTTCTTTTTTAATACTATTTTTGCTATACTAGGTCCACATATATATTCCAAAATTTCCACATAATTTTAGAAGTATTTTTTTTAATTTCTGTCAAAAATTTTTAAAAGTCTATTGGAATTTGATAAAGACTGGATTAAATTTATATATTAAATTGAGCAAAATTGATGACTTCCCCATATTGGGTCTTTCAACTATCAACATATTCTATCTTTCCGTTTCCCTCAGAAAGTCATATAATTTTCAATGTAGAGGTTTAACACATGTTTTGTTCAATTTATACCTAAATATTATAGGTTTATTGCTTTTTGAAGTGATAATTTTTAGATTTCTTGTTACATTTGTTTGGGATAGTGTATTAAACCACAATCAGTTTTTCTGTATTATCTTTCTTGTAATCTTACTAAATTTATTTATAGCTCTAACAGTGTTTTGTATTCTATGTATACCATCACGTTGTCTTTCTAAAGAGATTTAATTCTTCTTTTATCTTCTTTTCATTTTAATGCTTTTTTTCTTTAGTGCAGTGACAAAGATCCCCAGCGTAATGCTGAATATAAGTGGACATCATTGCATTGCTCACATAAGAACGTATTTACTCTTTCAATACTAAGTATGATGAATTGAGATATTGGCTGTCAAATACATTTTCTGTATCTACAGAGATTACATGTGATTTTTCCCTTTTATTATGGTAAATTAAACTGATTTATTTGAAAGGTAAAGTAACCCTACACTACTGCCTGAGACAAACCCCACTTAGTCATGATAATTATTCTTTTACTTGTTTGCTAGTTTTGCTTTGATTGCCCAATATTGTGTGAATAGAAGGTTAGTCTAGAACCCAGTCACTTCATCATGGCCAGATACAGAAATGGTCAAATCACCATCTTTAAAACTTCATGGGACTTGGATAATCTTGACAAGCTCATTGAAATGCTCAAGAAATATCTCACAAGGTGAAGATTTAAATTAAATTACAGAGCATATTACAATGTAATAATGTACTCTGCATTAGAGTTTACTGGGGCTGCCATAACAGTACTACAAACTGGGTGGCTTAAAACAAGAAGAATTTATTCTCTCATAGTTTTGGAGGTGAGAAGTCTGAAATCAAGGTGTTGGCAAGGTTGATTCCTTCTGGAGGCCCTGAGGGAGACTCCATTCCATTCGTCCTTCCTAGCTTCTGATGGTTGCTGGCAGTCCTTGACATTCTTGAGCTTGTGGACACATTATTCCAATTCCAGCCTCCATTGTCACATGGCATTCACCTTGTGTGTCCTTGTGTCTAAATTCCCCTCTTTTTAAGCATACAAAGCATTAAATTAGGGCTCACCCTCATCCAGTATGACCTTTTCTCAACTTGATTATATCTGAAGGGACATTATTTTAAACCACAGTCACATTCACTGGTTTCGGGGAGACATGAATTTTGAGGAGATAGTCCAGCACACACTTGAATTCCACATTTGATTATGCTAGTGTAGAACAAAGATGCTTTTCTGAAATAAAGCTTTTGATAAACCATATTTTAAGGTTAAACTGCTCTGTGTGCTAACACAGAAGTGTTTCATGTTGTAGGCAGAGTCTCATTTCTGCTGACATGAAATGTTCCTTTACTACATATGCTGCTGGGCTACTCAGGGACTCAGAATGCTTTCTCATTCTTGCAGAAATATGCTTACAGTTGAATGGTGGTTTACAGGAGATTAGGACCTAAAACTGAGAGGAGCACAAAAACTTTACCTCATTCTAGAGCAGATTGACTTGGCTGGGTGAAAGGCTGAGTGAAACTAGACAATTTCTATTTTTAAGGTTGGATAACTCAGACCTTAAGAAATCTAGCCACACACAGAGAGAGACACAAACACACACACACACACACACACGTACGTATTCTGCAGGTAGATAGTGATACCTCCTTCAAAAAGATTGTACTTTTCCAGTCATTCATCATGAAAAGAGACAGATACTAGAAGAAGAAATAAGGAACTGAAGTTAAATTCAAGACAAAGGTAAGGTGAAAGCACTATCTTTTCTCTGTGTTTAGAATGCCCAAAGCTTGGACACTGATTATAGAGGATCTTTAGGGCATTCCTGGTGTGGGATAAGCAGGCCACTACCAAATGGCTTGGCTAGAGAATGTAGGGAAAGTGCTTTGTAATTAGGTAGGAAGGAACCTTGTAAGGAACACCAGGGGCATGAGCCATAGTCTGACAGCTATACTTGCAAAATGTGACTTGAAAGTTACTCTGTTTTCCTAGAGATTCCAGTAAAGCCCCTGTAAGTTAAAGTGTGGTGTCCAATGTGCTGTAAGGAATTAACACTCTGTGTTTACAACCATCTGAGAAAGTAGCCCCTCTGTCCCCCTCCCCTGCCGACTCCTGCTACCATTCACAATGAAAGTCAACTTACTGCATAACAAATATTCGAACCAGAAACATGAGCCCTGTAGGAGACGACTCAATGCATTAATGGCAGCTCTTGAGTGGAGCAGAAATGAGGAGTGCAGAGCCAGATGGCCACAGAGGAGCATCAAGAGCAAAGATAAGAAAACCTATATGAGACACCGCTAGCTTCCACTTGCCCACTCTGCCCCCCAAAGACACACAGACACACAGACACACACACACACACACACACACGCACCCAAACAACAACAACAGAGAGAGAGAGAGAGAGAGAGAGAGAGAGAGAGAGAGGAAATGACCTAGATAAGCAGAATGAGGTCTACTAGCATGGGCTATTAAAGGGTAGTAAGGAGACGATTTGGGGTTTAACTGTTAATATAGTCTAACTTGTAGCAACCAGCAAATTAGCTGGGAAGGCCTTCCTGAGAATGTTAAAGTATTATATTGAAAAAAGAAAATGGAAAAGTGAAAGGTGAGTTAGTGAAAATACATGTAGCAAAGTAGTCAGCTTCATAAGTACTGGTTTATTTGTAACACGCGGAGGACCCTTTTTATCTCCCATGGCTGGGATGTCAGTCCATGATAGGAAGGCTGATTTGGACAATAGGGCAGATGAATGGTCTTTCAACTTTCTCCTCAATCTGAAAAATGACACTTTTAGGGTCATACTATTTTCTTTTTTCTTAACATAAATCATAATGATTCCAATTTTTTCCTAAAGTAGTCTTACGTACTTCTAAAGATTTGAACAGAGGAGAAAAATATGATTGAGGCTATCCTTTACTTGTTTTGAATAGAATCATTCTTAGGAACACTGTTTAAGTTTTTCTTTTCCTATTTTAGTTGATTATATATATATGTGTGTATATATATGTATATATACTGCTGCCTTCTTGTTTAAAAGTTAAAATTCTGTGTTCTCAAAGATGCCTTTGTTATATGTGTTGAAATTTTACGTATTTTTCCACTTTCGCTATGTGGTAAAAGAAGCAATGACTTCTCAGGATTTCTATGATATAACAGCACTGTTGGAATATCAAAATACCATCGATCCTAGCCTAGCTATTACTACCTCACACTGTGCCAAAACACAGACCTCTACAATTTTCTTAACGATCTCCAGACCTACGTTTATTTAACTGTATAAACTGTTTAAGTGTTTTATAGTTTTATTGTATTGTACCTTTCCTAAATTCTGCTCTAGCTACTTTAATTTGCTATTTTCTTCACTACCATAATTCCTCAAACTGTAATTCATCGGATTTTTAAAAGGTATTATTAAAGCATCTTGTTCTTCCATATATAAGTAACTATTTATATATTAACTGTATGTCCCTGTCACTATGTTATGACTTTGGAGAATATAAATGAAGTATACAGCATGATCCTTATTCTATTTACCTTAAAACTTATTATCAAGATGATATTTTAATACATCAAACAATATATATCAAAGTAATAGAAAATAAAGTCATATATATATTTGGAGTCATGAAGATTTGTTAGAATTTGAATAAAAGGCCATTGGGAAAACCAAACCATGTGAAATAAGACTTAGAGACTATAATGAGTATGGTGTTTGTTGGGGACTGTCAAGAGACTGCCCTGGCTAGAATTAAACTGGGCAAACAGGTATGATAATAAAAGACACACTCAAGGAAGGTATGGAATGCCTGAATGAGGAAGTTAGACTTAGGAGTAGCATTGTTAAACATGCTTCATCCATTTTCACTACATTTTGTGGCTTTGAAATATCAGGAAAATTAAAAGTCCAAAGTTATTTTAAGCAGTTAAGTGGAAAAATGATACATTCAAAGAGTTGCTAAATACATTATATAAGTGTAATTGAAGTAATTACTATTCATTGGGGTGAATTGATTTTTTTTAAAGTAGTTCAGAAATTCAATGATGGGGGACATAAATGGAAAAACAGAGTGAAAAAGAAAGAACAAACTACTTCTGTGTGTTGGGAAGTAGAAGGTTGCTGGGCCCATTATATCCTATATAATGCTACTAGAAATAAGTAGCAGATCAGGCTTGAGGATGTAATTATCACTGAAATTTTAAATAGACACTTAATATAAACTGCAATAAATAAACTATGAAAAGGTATAGAAGCCTTCAATGAAGGGAGAAAGTTTTTTAAAAAACAGCAATTACTTAAATATTCAGAAGTCTAAAATAAGTTAGACTTATTAAATTAAATGAGGACATTTAATTAGTACTTACGAGGCATTTTTAAAACCCATTTAGTATTCTAGAGTATTCCTGCTAAATGGCCTTTGAGCTATCTTAAATAATTTATAGTAGCACTTGGCAAGTTATCCTGAACTACTCACAAGGTTCACTATAAATGGGAAAGAGGCCCAGGTAATAGAGTGCCCTGTATAAAATTAAGGAGAGAGATTAGATTACAAGTGGTGCTGATCACACTCATCCCACTAGTATTCCACTCTAGGCCACATGTTAAAGGAGTTTAAGAACAGAACACTTTTCTTAAGAGAAGCTGTAGGGATGGGGTGATGTTAATAACTTTTCTTGGACACAGGTAAGGTGGTGCAAAATTTCTTTCTGTTGCTTGCATTGTTCTGAGTGTAGCAAATAAAGGAGGTTGACTTGGGTTTCATGTGCTATGGAATTATCTGAGCAAAGCCGATATATATTCCACTAGCCTTCACCTCTTCAATAGAGCGTTCACACTGTGGCTTTTCTGCAGTAGAAATTACCCAGCTCCTGACTGAGCAATATGTCCTGAGACTTTTATTTTAGAAGACTGAAAGTGGAGCAATGATATCTTATTTACAGAAAGAACTAGGAAAAGGTATGAGAAGCTAATTCAAATTTATTTAATTGTTATAATTCACTGTCTTTGTCTATTTGGGTCTGCTATAACAAAATACCATAACTGAGTAGCTTATAAAAAACAGAAACTTATTTCTCACAGTTCTGGAGGCTGAGAAGTCCAAGATTGAGGGCTAGTACAGTTAGTATCTGCAGAGAGCCCATTTTATAGTTCATAGATGATGCCTTCTGACTGTTTCCTCCAATTGTGGAAGGGGACAGGCAGCTCTCAGGGGCTTCTTTTTGACAGCACTAATCTCATACACGAAGGATCTTGCCCTCATGACCTAATCATCTCCTAAAGACCTCACCTCCTAACACTATCACACTGATGATTAGATTTCAATATCAGAATTCGGGCTGAGGCGGGCAAATCACTTGAGTCCAGGAGTTCCAGACCATCCTGGGCAACATGACAAAACCCTGTCTCTACATTAACAACAACAAAAACAAATTAGCCAGGCACAGTGATGTGTACCTGTGATCCCACTTACTCAGAAGTCTGAAGTAGGAGGATCTCTTGAACTTAGGAGGCAGAGGTTGCAGTGAACTGAGATTCTGCTGTTACAGGAAAGGGGTTCCTATCCAGACTGCAAATGATGGTTCTTGGATCTCACACAAGAAAGAATTCAGGGCAAGTGTGTAGAGTAAAAAGAAAGCAAGTTCATTAAGAAAGTAGAGCAACAAAAGAGTGGCTACTGCGTAGACAGAGAAGCCCCAAGGGCTGCTGGTTGCCCATTTTTATGGTTATTTCTTGATGATATGCCACATAAGGGATTGATTATTCATGCCTCCCCTTTTTAGACCATGTAGGGTAACTTCCTGACGTTTCCATGGGCATTTGTAAACTGTCATGGCTCTAATAGGAGTGTAGCAGTGAGGAAAAACACAGGTCACTCTCATTGCAATCTTGGCTTTGGTGGGTTTTAGCCGGCTTCTTTACTTCAACCTGCTTAATCAGCAAGGTCTTTATGACCTGTATTTTATGCCAACCTCCTATTTCAGTCTTTGACTTAGAATGCCTTAACCTCCTGGGAATGCAGCCCAGTAGGTCTCGGCCTTGTTTTACCCAGTCCCTATTCAAGATGGAGTTGCTCTGGTTCAAACACCTCTTACAGTGCCACTGCACTTCAGCCTTGGTGACAGAGTAAGAGCCTGTCTCCAAAAAAAAAAAAAAAAAAAACAGTATTTGGAAAAGACCCAAATATTCAGACCACAGCAAAATAAATTGATACTATAAAAAGACAAATGTTATCAAAGATAGTTAAAGCATAAATGGAAATAATGCTTAGAAGATAAGGATGCTGTGCTTTGGAGTTTCAACATGCTTTATTCTGCTGTACAGTTAGTTTTTGGGATTGTTACTTTTAACTGTGCCATATTGCTGATGTATGTTTTAAACTTTTGTTTCTTCTATCAAACCTTGTCAATTCTGAAGAAATTCTCCATTTCTAGAGACTTTACTATGGTAAAAAAAATCAACTGACAAACACCTAGTACATTGCACCCTGTGGGCCCTCAATAAACACTTATTTTCTAACTACATAGCTGAAAGTGTCTTCAGGAATGTAGGCAACAAACCCAACTGCCTTAAAAATAACAGATGGTGATATCTAGTAGGCATTCCCCCTGGGGCCTTGTTAAATATACCACTGATGTCAGGAGACATCTACATCTTGTTGCCTACTCAAAACAAGTAATACTTCGGTCATTTGCCAACATACATACATATGTGGGAGAGAATGAACTGTAATCACATTGATTCCTAAGCATGACAGACCTGTATGATGCTTAGGAAAAGCCATCCACAAAGAAGAGTAGTTGACAGTTGCAATCTGAATTGCAAAAGAGATGGAAAGTCAAAAGGATGAGATGGTGTGAGGTAATAACAAACTTGGATAGTTTCAATTGATGAGTCAATCACTCAGTCATTAGGAATGTATGATGAGAAAGTTAAGAAAATTGAAAAGATGTAACCAGGTACATATAAAAATTGTACGATACATATTCCTACCAGTTATCTTGCCAAAGCACAAGGTTGACATGCTATTTCTTTGCTTAAAGCTCTGTAATTAACAAGAAAAGAAATTTGACAGGAATTTTAAATTTTGGGGTGGATGAGGCTTCCTAAACAATAGAAGAAAGAACAATAGACTTAAGTACATGTATCTTTAAATTTTTCTACATATAAAAAAAGTCAACTAAAAAATGAGGAACGTATTTTCGTACCCTCAGTGTTAACTTGTTAATGCATAAAATGCCTGTAGAAATAAGAAAATCACTAAACACTGATACAGAAATGAGCAAATTGTATAAAAATTTAATTCTCAAGGTAGAAAATATGTGTAACCCACAAACTTTCTCTTTTTTAAAGAAGTTAGAGTATTTCTAATCAGAAGAATATAAATTAATGTACTTTTACTACCAAATTAACAAAGCTTGCTTTAAAAATAAGAGTGCAGAATATTAGTCATATTTTCTAGTAGAAAAAAGATGAACACGGTTTTTAATCATCAGATTATCAGTGATTTAAAAATTTAGTTTCTCATCTTTGTCTCTTAGCTAGTCATACAGGTTCCTCTATGAGGAGGCCCCCACCCCACTCCAGATCATCTTCAACCATCTCTCTTCCACGTTATTATCCAGCCAACATGGAATGTGCAGTTCCCCAAATATGCTATAGATTTTTACATGTCTATGACAAAGGCAGCCATACTAGAATGTGTTGTGGGTTTGTTTACCTGACAAATTTTTATGAAAGCCTCACCCTCAACATGCTCCACCCTCTTTAAATCTTTGCAGCTGCACTTCCATTTTCCACTTCCTTTCACCACCTCAGCCCTTCTGCATCTTGACTATACTACTTTTGTTACATATTTTAAACTTCACTTTAGTAATTGATTTATGTATTTATCTTGACAATTACATTATAGGTTTCTCGAGAATAGGTATGGTGTTTTAATCATCTCTGTATCCCAAGTTTCTACCAAAGAGCCTGATAGAAGAAATTGTTTGCTGATACGAGTTGAATTAAAACTTTTAGGTCCTGTTAACTCCTTCAGTGTAACATAGGTATATTGCAGTGAACATGTAACTTTAAACCATCATTGTATGCACACACACACACACACACACATACACACACACATACACACAGACGCGTTTTCTCTATAGGTGCCTAGTTTAAATCTTCAGTTAAACTGGAGGTTTTGTATATGCAGTTTCCGCCACAGTATATGAAAATATAAAACTTCTATTATTTAATTACTTTAGTTCACAAAACTAAATCCTCAAAGCTCAAGAAATCCCATGGCTTAATTTCTTTAACTCTGGAACTGCCATCAGGGAAGCATAATATAAATAGACTTAATGGCTAACTAAATAGTGCTGCAATAAAAACTCAATACTTAATACTCTAGTTTGCTTCCCTAGGCTTCATAACTTGTTCAAATATCAAGGAGGCATATTCAGTTATTTTCACCCACATTTTCTTTCACTTATCCCAGAAAAAAATTTTTCTGCTAGAAAAACAATTTTTTTCCCAATTTTATTTTAGATTCACAGGGTGCAGGTATAGGTTTGTTACATGGGTTATATTGCATGATGCCAATGTTTGGGTCATAAATGATCCCATCACCTAGGTACTGAGCATAGTACCCAAGAGTTTGTCAGCCCCTAATCTTCCCCTTCCCCCTTCATCATCCTCAGTTTCTTTTGTTGACATCTTTATGTCTATGAGTACCCAGTGTTTAGCTCCTACTTATAAGTGACAACATACGGTATTTGGTCTCTTGCTCCTGTAAAAAGAAATTTTCGATCACAGACTTTATTTCATTTAGGTTACTAAGAGATTTTCACCCTGGGTTTTGACATTGTTAGATTTTAAGACCAATTATTCTATCATAGACTACATGATATGCATTTTAAGACGTGATTAAAAAGAACATGTGATATACAATATCTTACTTAACAAGGATTCTTGGTGAATGTGTCTATATAAATTCATATCCCATTAATGAAAGTTGGTTCTGCAACAGTCATGGCTTTTAACATCTAAAACATTTTAGAGAGGAAAATAATTTCCTGAAATATACTTTATATTTTCTGTATCTATAATAAAGAAATCAGTTAATTGAAATTTTCTTGATGCTTCAGGGTCATCAGTATGCACATACATTGTTATTTTGCGCCCTAATTCCTTCAGGTCAGTCATTATACATAAACCTGCTTGGAGATATTTTAGGATTTGTCCCTCTATTAATGAATTCCTGATTATTGTTGTGCCTTTAGGCCTCTTTAACTTTCCTTGTTTTCAGCTGAAACCTATCTTTGTTGTTAATTAGTTTAAAATATACACCATTCTAAGCTTGTTAAATTGCAAGAACATTTTTCCATATCTCTAACTCAGTCAACTTTGGAATGACTGAGCGTGGCTTAATTCTACACTCTGGATACAAATGTCTCATAAGTTTATTTAGCAAGTTTTCCAGGATATCCTGGGTTTACTGGAGCATGTTGATGTTTAATCAATTGGGTCCTTCAGAGAGCTGACTGAGATAGAGTTAGAAGGGCAAGAGGTTAATTGGAGGGTAATTCCAGGAAGGAAGAAAGTAGGTTAGACAAGGAAGGCCCAGAATGCAATGAAGATATGACAAATTCTGGGTCAACCCAACAAGGAGCTCCAAAGCAAAAAACACCCATTAGAGAATTTGTAAGTTGGTCAGCAATAGCTGGGCCCTAATAGCCTGGCCTGTAAGGCTGGAGACTTCCTGGAAGGTGTGTGGCCTCAGGTTGACTGCTGAGATGGATTCTGAAGCCAAGGACAGCTGGAGACTGTCAGCTGACTGCATTATTGTAGCTGAAAGGCAAGTTCTTTCTTAAAGAGAAATTCAAACACGCATCCATTCTTGGTTGCAATAATATATATGCCAACTGGAAATGTGTCTGAAATGTGAGTTATTTCTAATGTTTTCCTGTTTCAAACAATGTAAAATAATTTTTCACATAAACCATTTTATGAATGCAAAGATATCTGTTGGATAATCTCTGACAAATGAGTAAAATGTTTAGTATAGATGTGATTTTGTAGGTATTGTCAAATGGTTATCAATAGGGGTTGGTTTGATTTGTAATCCCATCAGCAATTTGAGTGCCCATTTCCTCACAATCTTGCCAATAAGTGTTTAGAGAAAACATCTTTAGGCTATTACCAAGCTGAAAGATAAGAACTGTTATCTAAGAAGTTTTAATTTTTCACTTTTGTTATATTAATAATCTTGAGCATCTCTTCCTATGGTTCCCACTATATATAAAAGGTGCCATCTATAGGGGTTGGCACCTTAAAGAGTTCTTAAATCTTAAGTTAAGGAAAAAAATCCCCAATGAAAAGTAAGCTAAGAAAATGAACAGATGATTCATCAAAAATAAACGAAAATGGATCTCACTATGTATAGAGATGCCGAAGATCTTTAGTAATAACAGAAGTGAAAATTAAAGCTTCTAGGACAAAAAAGAAATGATAAGAATCTGAGGAAAATCTATTATAGAAGAAAAATCTAGGAAAAATCTATTATAATCTTAGGACAGGCAAGGCTTCTAGGATAAAAATTATATAAAAATTTATTATAATCTCAGGACAGGCAAGCCTTCTAGTATAAAAATCCTAGAAGCTTTAATTTTCACTTCTGTTATTACTAAAGATCTTCAGCATCTCTATATATAGTAAGATCCATATTCATTTATTTTTGATGAATCATCTGTTCATTTTCTTAGCTTACTTTCCATTGCAGATTTTTTTTTCTTAAATTAAGATTTAAGAACTCTTTAACATTGGGGATATTAGTTCTTCTGTAGAATGAGTTGTAATTTTTTTCTTGTCAGTTGTCTTTTAACATTGTTTATGTTTTTTTTTTTCACCATGCATATACGTCTATGTTCATGTAGTAAAATCAACCAGTTTTTTCTTTTATGGAACCTAGATTTTAAATAATAGTTTAATTGGCTTTGCCTGTCCTAAGATTATAATAGCTTTTTCCCAGATTTTTCTTCTATAATAGATTTCCCTCAGATTCTTATCATTTCTTTTTCATTTTCTTTTAATTTTTGCATTTAAATCTTTATGAATTGGGGATTATCTTCATGCACGTTAGCTACTTATACGAATATGTGTTGTTCCATGCCCTAATTTTATTTAATAAAAAGTAATTTTCCTACTGATTTTAAAAGGCAGCCTTTATACTAAATTCCTATATCTATTTGTTTCTCTTTCTGGATTTTCTACTCTGTCCTATTGGACTGTGTTTTCATATATTTTCTTTTCATTATTGATGCATTGTATTATAATACTATGTTTCAATGTTTGATAGGACTTGTTTTTATTTAAGTTACTTCTTTTAAGTGTATTCTTCATTTAACTTGGTTTATTTTATATACGATATTTAGAATCATCTTTTCTATTCAAAAAAGTAGATATTTTTTATTGTGATTATATAAAATACATTGATTAACTTAGAATTAACATCTTTGTAATGTTGAATCCAAACCAGACATGTATGTGTTTGTTTGTTAATACAATCTCTGTGTATTTCAAGAATGTTTTAGATATTTTCTCCTATATATTTTATATTGGTATATCATAGTGGTACATATTTTGAGGGTATATGTGATATTTTGATACATGTATACAATGTATAATTATCAAGTCAGAATAACTGGAATATTCATCATCTCAAACATTTATCTTTGTGTTGGGAACATTACAATTCTTCTCTTCTAGCTATTTTGAAATGTACAACGAATTATTGTTAACTATAATTTGCCTACTGTACAACTGAATACTAAAACTAATTTCTTCTATCTACTGGATTTTTGTACCCATTAGCCAAATTCTCTTCATCCTTTCCCTTTTGCCTGTCTTATCAAGTTAATTTCTAGACATTTGTAATTGGTGTTCTGTAGGCAGTTTTCTGATCAAGCAGATCTTCTATTTATAGGCTTTTATATATACATGAAAAGTATTTATTTGTGAATATTAATTTTAATATCCCAAACCTATAGAATTCTGTTTTTAGTTGTCTTGTATTTCTGGTTTTACAGTTATTTTTCTTAAAATAGTGATAACTTTATCTCCTTTTCAACTTTTATATTTCTAATATATTTTTCTTATCTAATTGCATTGGCTTATAACTCCAGTGCAATCTTAGGTAGTAGAAGGGGTAGTCAATATCTTTGTGCTGTTCCTGATTTTAGGAGGAATTTCTCCATTATATATGATGATGGCTTTGGAGATGATTATATATAGACACACACATACACACACAAAAAAAATCCTGTTAATTATCTTTCAACTCCTATTTAGCAACTAATAATTCTTACTTATCAAAAATGGCTTAAATTTTGTCAAATGTCTTTAGCATCTATAAGATGATTCTGTATTATACTAATATAGATTAATGGATTTTTTAATATTAAAACATCCTTGTTTCTCTGAAATGAACTCCTCTTGCTCAAGTTGTATTACTCTTTTTGTGAACTGGTAAATTCTATTTTTTATTTTATATTGACTTTTTAAAATTTAGATGCATAAGAAATGTTTCTCTGTAGTTTTCATGATGAACTATCTCTTTTCAGATTCGCTGGCAAATTACATTCACTTCATTTAAAAAAGTATTAGAAAGTTTTTCTGCGTTTTCTACATCTAGGAAAAGATTAAATAGCATTGGAATTAATTACTCATTTAAGTTTGATAGACTTCCACAATTAAACTGTCTGGACATGAATCTTTTGTAAGATTAATGTTTTGGCAACTATATTTATTTGTGAAAATGCATGTGCATTGTTCTTTCTCTTCTGGGTCAATTTGTAAATTATATTTTCCTAGAAAATTATCTCTTTCATACATTTTCATATAATATTTGTATAGTACTTTTTAAAATTCTTATATTCTTTTGTTATTTCTTATTCTACATGAGTGTTCATTATTACTTTGTGATTAGACTAGTTTGCTGCATATTACCTATTAAAAATTTACTTGTTTACATATTTGTTCACCTGTTTAAATTGTTTTTAATTCATTAAAATTTGTTTTTATATTTCTTAATTCTTTTTGTCTACTTTAATTTTCATTTTTCTGACTTTGCAGTCATATAATAAATTTATATTTCCATGCTTTTATTTTTATGGATAAAAGAATTCACAACTATAAGCTTTACTTTAAGTGGGGCATTCATTGTATCCTACAGTTTGTCTACATTTTTGTTAACTTGCTGAATTTGAAAAGATAGACATTCTACAGTTTCTATTTTTCTGACTTAACTGATGTATTGTCCCATTCTGTGGCAATGAAAAACTTGTTTGTAATATTTTTATTGTGTTAATTTATTGAAGTTTTATATTTTGAGACCCAAAATACTTACAATATTTATAAATGTACCACGGACCCGTGAAAGTAAGTGTTCTCTGTTATTAGAGTATTGAGTGATATATAACATCAGCTTTATCTTCTTGCTTATGACATTTAAGTTTTCTGAATCCTTTCTTTTATAGGCAGTTCTCTCTTTCATCAATAGTATGGGTCCATCACTTCCATCATTATCATTCTTTATTTCTTTGCTGAACTTAAATCTTTGTTGGCCAATTCCCTCTTTTGATTATTTTTTTAAATAGCATGTGAATTTATCACTGCTAGAGGCAACACAACTACACACTTTGCTATCTGTAAATGAACCGAAACAGAGGGATTTAGTAAACAAGCACCAACAAACCTTGAAAAAAGCAACATAATTAATCACTGACGATGAGATGCATCTATTATTTACATAGTAATTTATGAAATGAATGGCTAATAGCAATGTTTGTTACAAAACTTATAGTTAATGTACCCTGGTAACAGAAATGTGAAATGTGTTTTCAGGAAATTGGTGGTCTGAACCATGGTAATTAAAATGTGTGCGTATTAGAACTATTCAGAGATGACTCCCTGAATTTTTTTCAATTAAACTGTTTTGGACTGAGAGAGGTGAATTAAAGTCTCATATCATTTGTATGTTTTCCTTTTATCTAATATTTTCTGAAATGTCTGCCTATGAAAGTTTTTACTGTTCACAGACACAATCATAGCACACTCCAACCTGGAATTCTGCCTCAAGCAATCCTTCCATCTCAGCCTCCTGAGTACTTGGAGCTGTGGACATGTGTCACCACACCCAGCTGAAATTATTTGTATAGGTAAATTAATCCTATTATATTTATAGAAAGGAAAGATATGTCTGCAATGTAATAATTATTAATTTAAAGCAATGTTTTCTTCAGTTGAATCAATTATTGTAATATCTTTAATGCTTCTTCCCTGGTCAGTGACAGCTTCTCATGACAACTATGTTAATAGGTTTTATCAAAGTGATATCATTGCAGCTGTGATTTTGACTAGTGTGATTAAAATTCCAGTCAATATTTAAGCTATGGATCTTAAGATTATTCTGAAAGTGATTATAATTTGTAACTCTTATCTTTGATTCTCATATTAGGGTCCATGGTCTTGTTTCATCTTTCAAGAAAGGCCAGCTATTGCTGCTATAAGAGCTTCACTTTTTTGCAATATATAGTTTTCAAACTATAAATTTGTACTTTATGCATTTGTGTTTAAAATATGCATCA
Source organism: Cacajao melanocephalus (assembly GCA_963573385.1). Lineage (NCBI taxonomy): Eukaryota > Metazoa > Chordata > Mammalia > Primates > Pitheciidae > Cacajao > Cacajao melanocephalus. The sequence continues at coordinate 26,306 of CAUYLG010018350.1, forward strand.
TCGGATACTAAGAGAAATGTTATAGTCTCAAAATGCCTATTCTACAAATTTTATAAAAAATAAGTTGATATTTCAATTTGATGTCTTCTAATATCTTTTTTCCTTGCTCTTCTCTCCCCCTAGAAACACCAGTCTCCTCTCCTGATCCCATTCTTCCAGTTATACTCTTTCCAGGCTGCCCACAACCTCCCACCATAGGGATCTATTTAGACTTTTATTAAAATTTACTAGGCTACTACTCCAGGGCCTGCTCTCCCTTTTAAGTAATACTAAGTATTTGGTAATCAACATCTTACTTCTAACAAATCATTAATTTGCATTTTATAACAGAATTATAAGATTAAAGTTTAATGCAAACAGTTCACCACTTTGGAATAAAATTTGTTTGTTTTGGTAATTCACTTTTTAAAATTCTTTATTTCCATAGGTTTTGGGGAAACAGGTGGTATTCGGTTACATAAGTAAGTTTTTTAGTGGTGATTTATGAGATTTTGGTGCACCCATCACCTGAGCAGTATACACTGAACCCAATTTGTAGTCTTTTATCCCTCACTCCCTTCCTATCCTTTGCCCCTGAGTCCCCAGAGTCCATTGTGTTATTCTTATGCCTTTGCATCCCCATAGCCTAGCTCCCACTTATGAATCAGAACACACAATGTTTGGTTTTCCATTCCTGAGTTACTTCACTTAGAATAATAGTCTTCAATTCCATCCAGTTTGCTGTGAATGCCATTAATTCATTCATTTTTATGACTGAGTAGTATTCCATTATATATGTATGTGTGTTTGTTGTGTGTGTGTACATGCACACCATATTTTCTTTATCCACACACTGACTGATTGACATTTGCGTTGGTTTCACATTTTTGCAGTTGCAAACTGTGCTGTTATAAACATGCATGTGCAAGTATCTTTTTATGTAATGACTTCATTTCTGCTGGGTAGATACCCCATAGTAGGATTGCTGGATTAAATGGTAGTTCTACTTTTAGGTCTTTAAGGAATGTCCAGACTGTTCTCCGTAGTGGTTGTGCTAGTTTACATTCCCTCCAGCAGTGCAGAAGTGTTCCCTTTTCCATATCTACTCCAACATCTATTATTTTTTGGGTTTTGGATTATGGCCATTCTTGCAGGAGTAAGGTGGTATCGCATTGTGGTTTTGATTTGGATTTCCTGGATTATTAGTGATGTTGAACGTTTTCTTATATGTTTGTTGGCCATTTGTATATCTTCTTTTGAGAATTTCCTATTCATTTCCTTGGCTAACTTTTTGATGGAATTTTTGGTATTTTTCTCACTAATTTGTTTGAGTCCATTATAGATTCTGGATATTAGTCCTTTGTCAGATGTATACATTTGGAAAATTGTCTCCCACTCTGTGGGTTGTCTGTTTACTTTGCTGACTGTTCCTCTTGCCACACAAAAGCTTTTTAGTTTAATTAAGTCCCATCTATTTATCTTTGTTTTTATTCCATTTTCTGTATTTTCTTTTGGGTTCTTGGTCACAAATCCCTTGCCTAAGCCAATATCTAGATGGGTATTTTTCTGATGTTATCCTCTAGAATTTTCATAGTTTCGGGTCTTAGATTTAAGTACTTGATCCATCTTGAGTTGGTTTTTGTATAAGGTGAGATATGAGGATACAGTTTTATTCTCCTATATGTGGCTTGTCAATTATCCCAGCACCATTTGTTGAAGAGAGTGTCCTTTCCCTACTTTACATTTTTGTTTACTTTGTTGAAGATCAGTTGGCTGTATCTGGATTTATTTCTGGGTTCTCTATTCTGTTCTATTGGTCTATGTGCCTATTTTTATGCCAGTATCATGATGCAATATGATGTCTCCAGATTTGTTCTTTTTGCTTAGTCTTGCTTTGGCTATGCGGGCTCTTTTTCAGTTTTGTATAAATTTTAGGATGAGTTTTTCTAGTTCTGGGAAGAATGATGGTGATATTTTTACAGGAATTGCATTGAATTTGTAGATTTCTATTGGCAGTATGGTCATTTCCACAATATTGATGCTACCCATGCAGGAGCATGGGATGAGTTTTCATTTGTTTGTGTCATGTATGATTTATTTCAGCAGTGTTTTGTATTTTTCCTTGTAGAGGTCTTTCACTTCCTTGGATAGGTATATTCTGAACTATAGAGTAAAGCAGTTGCTTATTGTAAGGTTGGTAAGTTTTAAGGCGGGGGGCATGGTTACAACTGTAAAACTCTATGGTGAAGGCACTACAGTGAGAAAATAGCAATAACAAAGCTTCAGAACTGTGAGAAAGCAGAATTGTGCAAATAGCACAACCACAGTGTGGAATGTAAATAGAAATGAGGATGGAAAAATGAAGGTGTAACTTTTATGTTCTGGTAAGAAGTTTCATTTTTGTCCTTGTAGCAATGAAGGTCTATGGATGGATTATAAGTAGGTCAGTGACATGCCTGCCTTTCTTTTTCTTTCTTTCTTTCTTCCTTCCTTCCTTCCTTCCTTCCTTTCTCTTTCTTTCTTCTTTCTCTCTCTGTCTCTCTGTCTCTATTTCCTTCTTTTTTTTTTTGATCTTACTCTGCCACTCAGGCTGGTATGCAGTGCTGCAATCATAGCTCACTGCAGCCTTGAACTCCTGGCCTCAAGTGATCCTCCTACTTCAGCTTCCTGAGTAACTAACAATACAGGTGCATGCTACCATACCCAGCTAATTTTTATTTTTTTTTTGTAGACACCGGGGTCTCTATATTTTGCTCAAACTAGTCTCAAACTCCTAACCTCAAGCAGTCCTCCCATCTCAGCCTCCCGAAGCTCCAGGATTACAGGCATGAGCCACCACACCCAACTTGGGACATGCTTTTCTACAAAGACAGCAAAGCAATGAAGAGGTATTGAGGGATGGCATTATGGTGCCTTCCCGAGCTTTAAGTTCATTAGCACAAACATTAAGATTTCTTTTAACTAAACAATTGTTATCTTCTAATAGTTAATTCAAAAAGTAATGGTATTTTAAGAACCCAAAACTCTTCCCAAATGGCTCCTTTAAACTTGTCCTCAGCGGAAATTAACATCACTCTAGCTGAGAAATTTTGCTTCTCAGTTATCTTTCATACTTACTCTGAAAGTTCTTCCTACTCCTGTCTTTCAAAACATTTTATTAAAATTTTAAGAATTGTCTAATGAAGTCTTTTTATTGCCTCCAAAATTATTGTCTTTTATTTAATGTCTAGTGGTAACCTGAATATTTATAATTTGTAAAAGTAGTTTGCAGCTATGCAAAGTCTTTTATGATGTCACATTTACTCTTGACCCTTCAAACTTGGTTTGCATGCATTAACAACAAAAATAACAACAACAAAAAAAAAACACCAAAAATCTAGATGCCAATGAACCCAGCAATGTTGTTCTCTTTCTAACCCTGTAGCTATCAAATCTCTTTACTTCTCTCTTTTGAAGAGTTATTCTTTTATTTTCTTACTTATTAGTTATTATTTTATTCTTATTTGTTTTTTCCTAATAAGAAAGATAAAAGAATAACTCCTTTATTCTTTTTATTCTTTTATTCTCTTTTATGTTATTTCCTTTTCATGGTACTTACGTGTTATCATTACGTATCAGAATGTTGTGTCAGAGATATTTCTTAAGAGACAGAACTCATAGTAACTTGTCTTATCACAAAGAAAACCATAAGTACTATTATAAAATTATAAAGAAAGAGCTATGATGTTCAGAAAAGGAGTTACTGACTCACTGAAATAATAAGAAAGATTTTACAAGGATCTCTATGAACCAAGTTCTGAAGAATGAATGAATTAGAGTGTGCTAAAGTAGAGTGAGTCTCTATAAATGCTGATGGTGGAAAAACTATAGAGAATGTACAGAGAGGAAAAACCAGGGAATGTCAGGTAATAAGGAGTTTGGCAAGGCTGCCGCACTGGGCACATTGATGACGGGACACCAAGAAGGAAGGCCACAAATTATTTTTGCTTCATATTATAAATGTTCTTTTATGCTTTTTAAAAAGTTTTGAGTTTCTTTTAGGTAATGGAGAGTCAACAGAGATTTTTTTAAGGGGTAATAAGGCAGGATATATTTGTTTTCAAATAAAAGATAACATGGAAATGAAATATGAAAGATAGACTGGAGGAAGGAGAGTCTCGTGAGGAGGAGAGCAGTAAAGAGGCTGTCTCAGAAGGTCATAAAGCAAGTAAAGAGTGCCTGAAGGAAGAGAGAGGGCAGGATGAAGAGAAAACTTAAAACTGAATTAAAATCATCTGGTGACTGGAAATAATGTAGTACTCCAGCATAGGAAAACATGAGAGAGTATTCTCTGTTCCATTCCATTAAAGAGAAAAAAACACACTTTGGAAAAAAAAAAAAACAAAAACTCAATTTTCCACAGAGCCTGACTAGAAATGGTTATCTCTCTCAGGTAAATACATAGTCCATTTGCAGAGGCTAATGGATGACTTAATTAAGGCCTGATGAGATTTTCTGGGATAAAAGATAAAGGATAATTCCCATTTAATAGCCCCCTTTAGATAAGATGATACAGGTATTATTAATAATTTTTCCAGGCATTTCCCATCCTAATGAAGAATTAACACAGGAGTTCACCTTAACATTTGGAACATCTTGCCAAATAGTACAATCTGGAGTCTCTATTTTTGTTCAGTCAAAAAGCTTGACAGCTAGCTCTGGCAGGTTATTAATCTTTGTGTTTACCGCAAGTACAATATCAGAGTTGTGACGTGGCTGGGAGGTTTGTCAGGATGAATCGTTTTCTGAGACAGCAGATGGTTTGGAAATCATCTGCCATGACAGACAGAACAGACTAGAATTTCAATTCTCCATTCCTGGGGTGGTGATGAGAAGGACACACACAGGAAATTAACAACTCTCCTGGTTTAGCTGAAAACGACTATGTACTGGATGGTCAGAGCACAAACTAGCAACAGGAATGAAGGATAAATGAGAGGCAAGTGGGAAGTTCCTAATTAACTCCCATCTACTTCAAGTGAATTTCCCTAACTCAACATTATTGCACATATGAGGAAAGTCAATTTATGCATATCAAGACTTGATTTTATAATTTTGCTCTTGAAAAATGAGATAATCAACAACAGCAGGAGTATATTAACTAGGGACCTGCATTACAGTGATTCAGAGTGAGGTGTCAGGTAATTGAATCTAGTCAGTTTATTCAGAGCCGGATGCAAATAAGTAATTTGGACATCTTGAATGAGCTCTGCCAAGTTAAAAGCCTCATGAAAATTTTGTAAATATGCCATGCACTTTAATGTAATCTGAGAATAGAGGGTGGTTTACAATAATTTCAGATTTCTATTTAGCTATTATTATTATTATAGTTTTCCAAATGTTTCCCCTGACATCCTTCCTGTGTAAATGAATATGTCCCAGGGACACTCCAGTAAATGAGATGAACTAATGTAAAATATTAAATAATTCATGTCCTTGGAAGCCACTGAGACTTTGCTCATGTTTTTAGATAAAGCAAACCAATGCTGTGATGCAGAAAAAGACATCTGCATATGAAAATATCTCAAGTATTATCTTTTAAGCCTAAATGTGTACTTAATTTAAAAAGAAAAGGCAGCACCTTAAAGAATGTATCAGACACCAATTAAAAATAGTAGAGATAACTAACAGAATTTTGATTTTTTTTTTTTGGCAGGGGAAAGGGGAGCCCATTTTACTGCCTTTGCCATCATTTCTATAGTTCTAAATTAAACTGGGGTTTAACAATGAGGTCAAGTGAAATGTGGAGAGGAGTCTGGGACAAATGAGGCAGGATTGTGGAGTAGGGGGTAGTATGAGATTAATAAGGATCTGAGATATTTGTGGTCTTAGTCCTACTTCCATCAAGTTCTGACCTTGGGCTTGTTATATAACCTCTCAGGTTATATAATCTGTTTGTGAAGTGAAAAAACAATAACATCAGCCTCACAGGGATGTTGTCAAAATTAAATGTGATAATATGTACAAGCAGAATTAAGTGTCTGGCACAGAAAAGGCACAGAAAATTTGAAAATTACCTAACCATTCTGTTCAGGAAAGGACTATATACTGCCAGCTTTGCCCAAAAGAGAATTTCTAGACATCCTTTCAGCAGTGACATGGATAAAGTAAACTAATGGGATTGTGAGTTAATTTGAAAACAAAGTTTTTGGTTTTAAATTCTAACTCTGCCACTTAGCAGTTGTGTAACAGCTCTTTATTAAACTTCTCTTAGTTTCAGTTTCCTCATCTATACAATAAAGACAATAATAATACTTATATCTATTGGATAATTGCAGGAACTGAATGAAATGACCTGCATTAAGGACCTAGTACAGTCTCAAGCACATGGCAGGGACTCTAAATGTTACCTTTGATTATCTATTTATTAGCCTCACATAACTATAGCCATGAAAATTTTATCTGCCATAACGGATAAACATAGAGAATGACTTTTCTCTCTAGCATTTCATCTTGCTATGAAAATGTGACATATGTGGTTTGTTCCAAAAGAAACTCTTGCCCTCTTAGCAAATAAGTCTGAGTGATTTTAATCACTGTTTCAGAGGTAAGGCTTAAAGTTATTAGTAGTTACACTTTCAATATTTGAAAGTATTAAAGAGTAATTGAAAGTGACCAAGTATTGAAGGAGAGTCAACTCTTGAAATAAGGAGACTACTGGGCAAGCTTGCATTTGTACACTTTTTCTTTTGTAGGTACGCTCCAGTCTTTACTAGGTGGCAAGGCTGAAGTTCAAGGAAAGGCCGTAGTGTTACAGGCTTGATGAGTCAGAGGAGAGAATTCGGAACTGCCAGAGTGGCTAGAAAGTAAAAGGAAAAATGAAGAAAAACTTCTAATGTTGTGTAATATCTGCTTAGGTCCTAAGCTGAACCTTGAACTCCATATGCATGAAGGAGACATCAAAGAGAAACCAGAGGCTATAGCTAGAAGGGTAAGAAAAATGAGCCAAGATTTCAACCAATACCTACAGCAGGAATTATAGAATTCAGAGTTTGATTGCAGCTAAAGATAATTTCTTGTTAAAATCAAAATAATCATTCTTTAGCAGCAGATTTCAGAATACAAAGTATCTATATTATTTATAATATTCACCATATAATAAAAAATCACCAGACATGTGAAAAACAGAAAATGTGACCCATATTAAAAAAAAACAGCAGTTAGTAAAACTGACTCTCACAGATTGAAATATAGAGATGAGGACTTTAAAGCAGTTATTATAAATATATTCAAGGATGGACCAAAAAAATAATAAAAATGAATAAACAGATGAGAAATCACAGCAGATAAATGAGAACTATTTAAAAACAAATCAAATAAAAATTCTAGGAGTTAAAATTATAATATCTAAAATGAAAATGTCAGTAAATTTGAAGACATATAGAAAGAATAGTTCAATCTGATAAAACAAGCTCACAAACATATATGTAATTGAAATTTTACAAGGAGAAAAAGAGAGCTAATAGGGCAGAAAAATATTTGAAGCACTGATGATTAAAAATACCCCAATCTGATGATAAACAACAAGTTATAGATCCAAAAATTTCAGTAAACCCCAAGCAAGTTAAAAACAAAGAGCCATATCACAGACAGATGCTGAAAACCAAAGAATTATGTTGAAGTAACAAAATTTTTGAAGGAGCCAGAAAAATGACTTATTACATTAAAAAAAGAAGGTGGTAACATTGATGACTGACTTATCAGAAAGAATAAAAGCCACAAGACACTATAAATATCTTTAAAGTGTTGAAAGAAAAGGAAAAATAACTGTCAACCTAGAATGTTATATAAGCAAAAATATCCTCTGGAAATGATGCCAAAATAGATAGATAAAACTGAGAATTTACTGCTAAGGAAATTACTTCAGGATAGAGAGAAATGATACCAGATAGATACATGAATCTACAGGAAGTAAAGAAGAGCAACAGATATGGAAAATATGTAAGGAAATATACTTTTAAAATAATTTCTTTAAAAAATGTATGCCTTTTTAATAAAAATATTGTAATATCCCACTATGGTGTTTATAACATATAGATATCATATATACACAGATATATAGCACTAGTAAAAAAAATAGCTGAGCAAATGGAACTATACAGTGGTACAATTCTTATACTTTATGTGGCGCAATACTAACACTTAGTAGAATGTGATAGGTTAGGATTTATATTGTAATCCCTACAGCAACCACTGAAAAATGCTATGATATATAACTTAAAGTACAATAGAGAAATAAAAATGAAATATTTAGAAAAAAATTTATTAACTAAGAGAAGGAAGTAAAATGAACTAAATATTCATATTGAAAAGCAATGTTTGTAAGACTGGATAAGAAGCCAGACCTGATAACATGTTGTATAAAAGAGATGTGAGCTAGATATAATGATAAAGGTAGGTGTAAAAGGAATGAATAGATGGGAAAAAATATATATATACATTATATATATATAAAATATATATACAAATTATATATATTATATATATATTATATATACTATTTGAATAGTAAACATAGCAAAAATTGAGTCATTATAACAGACAAAATAGACATCAAATAAGGAGTATTGCCAGAGATAAACTGGATCATTTTATAGTGATAAAATAATCAGAAGGGTATAGATATGTATGAACGTGAGTATAGCATTTCAAAACTCAAATTAAAAACTGAGATATCTAGAAAGAAAAGTGAACAAATATTCATTATAGTTAGAAATTTTAACATCCCTCTTTCACTGATTATTAGAATAGTGATTGAATAAACAGTAATTAATAGAACATCTAGATGAAAAATCAGAATGTCTGAAGAAGACTGCAATAATACTCTAAGCACTTTGACCTAATTCATATTTATAAAACATTATATGCAACAAATGTATAAAACAATTCTTTTAAAATGCACAGGACATATTCACAAAGATAAATGATATACTATTTTAAAAAGCAAGTTATAATAAATCTAAATAATTAAAATATTACAGAATATGCATTTTAGTAAAAATAAATTAGAAATAAATAAATCACAAGACATGTAGAAAAGCCCCAAATATTTGGAAATAAAGAACACAGTTCTACTAGTGGGTCAGAGGAAATTACAAGAAAATTACAATATTCTGAAATTCATCATATTCTAATACATGTGATGAACTAGATGATGGTTAATTTATGTGCTGATTTGACTGAGCTAAGGGATGTCCAGAGAGCTGGTAAAACATTAATTCTGGGTGTGTCTGTGAGGACACTTCAGGTTGAAATTAGCATTTGAATCAGTAGACTGAGTAAAGAAGTTCCACCGTCACCAACGTGAATGGGCATCATCTAATCCACTGAGAGCCTGAGTGGAATGCAAAAGTGAAGGAAATGCTAATTCATCTCTCTGAACTGGGACATCCATCTTCTACCCTCAGACATTGCATTCCTGGTTTTCAGATTCAGACCAGAACTTATACTATGGATGCCCTCATCATCAGCACCAAGAGTTGGACCAAGACTTACTGGCTTCACTGGTTCTCATGGCCTTCTGCTTTGGAACTTCCTGGCCTCCATAATTGCATGAGAAAAGGTCCAAGTTTGTTTAAATTAATTGATGAGTTTATTTATTTTTAATATATTTTAATTATAAGGTCTGTTTCTCTGGAGAAACCCTAATGCATAGCTAAAGTAGATGTTAGAGAAAAATTTACAATTACTTATATAATCAGTATTATCTATAAAAGCTAGAAACAGAGGAATAAAAGTAAGCTTTAAGTAGAAAGTAGAAGAGAGAATAAAGATATTAGAAATTAGTGAAATGGATAATAAAAACCAGAGAATTGACAAAGCCAAAACTTTGTTCTTTGAAAAGATTGATAAAATCAATAAATCTCAAGCTAAAAATAATTTTAAAAAAGAGACAAAACACAAATTTTAAAAATTATGATAAAATCAGTATCAGAAATAAACAAATATGTATTTTATTATACATATTTTAGAAAGATAATAGGATATTAGGAGGTATTTTATGATTTAAGTAGACAATTTTATTGATGTATACAACTTACCCAGACTAATCAGAGATGAAATTTTTAAAAGTTCATGGCTATACTTATTAGAAAGGTCAAATTTGTTATCAAACTCTTTCTCACAAAGAAAACTTCAGGCTCAGATAGCTTCCCTGTGAATTGAATAATACATTTAAAGAACACATAATACCAATGAACTCTTTTAAGGAATAGAAGAGGAAGGGGCACTTACAACTTCTGTAAGCAGAATGGAAAACTCCGACACAAAATTGGTGAATACAGTACAAAGACCTAAAATTAATGACTAATATCATTTAGTGTAGATGCACAATGACAAATTTAATCCAACAATATATAAAAAGGTAGATATATCAGGACCAAATGGTCTCTACACCAAGAATGTCAAGATTGGTGAAATTTTCAAGTGCATTGAGCATAATAATTCTCTATTGTAACTGAATTAAAGAGATGAACCAAATGATTAACTCATATGGTTGACACATCTAAAGATACAGAAAGATGTAGAAGAAGCATTTGGCAAAATTCAACACTCATTTGTGAAAAAGAAAAAGGAGAGGAGAGGAGAGGAGAGGCGAGAAAAGAAGGGAAGAGAGAAAAGAAGAGAGAAAAAAAGAAAAGAAAGAAACTATTTTCCAACTATAAATAGGAAACAACTTCTTTAATCTAGCAAAGTACATTTACTAAAAACAAAAAAGCAAACACACATACTGAATGGTAAAAGCCTAAAAAGTTCCCCTTTATATTCAGAAAAAAGAAAATGACGTCTGTTCTCACTGCTTCAATTTGACATTTTACTAGTGAATTCAGAAATAAAGTAAAACAAGTAAAGGGCATAGAAACTGGAAAGGAAGACAAAACTTTCTCTGATTTGCAGGTGACATGATTGTTTGCTTCCAAAATCTTAAGGAATCTATAAAGCAATGACTAGAACTAACAAGTGAATTTAGGAAAGTCACAATTACAGAATACAAAATTTGATTGTATTTCTATATTCTAATAGAAAGCAATGAGAAAAGGGAAAATTTTAAATTCCACTGCAATAATATGAAAATCTAAAATGAGATAAAAAGTAACAAATACTGCAAGATGGCTGCACTAAAAAGTATAAAACAATGCTGAAAGAAATTAAGACCTAAATAAGTATACAGATAGACTTGTCTATAGAGAAGTCTTGCTATTCTCAGTTCATCCAAATAGATCTACAGCAGTAATTTGCAAGCATTTTTGTTTCAGAACCCCCAAAACACCTTTGAAATTATTGAGAATCTCCAAAGACTATACTTTTGGTGAGTTTTATACATTTACAGTATTATAAATTAAATAAATGTATATTTACAGTATTATAAATTAAAACAAAAAATATTTAGTAAATTGTTTAAAAATAACTATAAATGCATTATATTAAGTATGTTTGTTTTTTAAATCTACATTCTCTAATACAAAAGTAATCTAGGAGAGTAGAACTGTTTTTAAACTTTTTGAAAATCTGTATGCCTGAGATAGGAACTTCTACAGTTAGTTGATGTTGTTTTGCTTGCACTATATGAAGTATTGCTGGCCTCATATAGAGGCATAGCTGGAGAAGGGAGGGTATTTAAAGTAGGATTTTCATATAACTGTAGATATTCTCATTTGATATTATACTAAAACTTGCTAAGAAAATAAAGGAAGCAGTTACAGTGCACTCTGAAAGGGATATGGCAAGGAAAATGCATAGCTCTATCAAAGTTCACAGATAGGAGCAAAAATTAGGATTTGTATATCAGAGAAGACTCTATAAAAAATGATGGTTAAACTGAAACCAGAGGATTAAGGATTAAGGAAAGAGTATTTCAGTAAAGGAAAATACTCAAATTAAGACATGATAGATGCACAGATTCAAAAAGACTTATGAGCTCAGCTTAGTAGTTACACTGAGTATTAAGCAGGGATGGGAAGTTGTTAGAGCAGCAAAAGATGAAACTGAAAAGATAATCGAGCTTCTGTGTGAAAGCTGCCCCTATGCAAAGTTAATAACTTTAGTCTTTTCTATAAAGATAATGAGAATTTATTGAAGGAATTAAGCCAAAGAATGGCAACTCATAAAACATGAAAGTTTAAAGAAAGATTGATGAGTCAGTGTGTGAGCTACAGTAGAAACGACCAATTTGGTAGACCTGCCTTATCTGTGGTTTTATCCCACTTACCCATGGTAAACTGCAGTCCAAAAATATTAAATGGAAAATTCCAGAAATAAAGTTTTAAATTGTGTGCCATCCCCTCTATCCTGTCCAGATGTGAATCATTCCTTTGTCCAACATATCTGTGCCTCTGTTACCTGCCCATTAGTCTCTTAGCAACGTTCTCAGTTATCAGATCAACTATTGCAGTATCCAGTGTTTGTGTTCAAATAACCCTTCTTTTACTTAATAATAGCTTCAAGGCACTGGAGTAGTAATGGTGACATATTGCTATAACTGTTCTATTTTATTATTAGTTATTGTTGTTAATCTCTTAAAGTAAGTAATTTATAAATTAAACTTTTGCATAGTTATGTATGCATAGGAAAAAACATAGTATATACAGGGTTAAAACTATCTGCAGTTTCAGGCACCCATTGCAGGGTTTTGGAACATATGCCCCACAGAGAAGGATAAACTAATATAAAGTCTTAAATACATACATTGGTTTTGGCAATAACAATATTGTTTGTGACTTAATTGAGGAAAAATGGCAGATGAGGCTACATTGCAGTGAGCTGGGGGACGAATGATTGAGGGTAGGTTTAGCTTTCAAGAAGCTTGTCTGGGAGCAAAAAGTGACAGGGTAGTTAGTAGACGTGACCAACAAGAGGAAGAAGCTGAAGGGAAATAGCCAGTATACCAACAAACATTAAAGCTATGAATCTAGAAAGAACAAAAGACGAACCTTGTATGTGGGGGTATACCAGATCTGCTCTAATAAAAGTAAAGATGGATTGCAATTTATGGATTAATTATTTTTGAGATTATTTTCCTTACTATATTTTTTTAAACAGCCTTCATATAGGTTGTTTCATTTTCCTCATTTTGCTTGGTCAACTTTCCTTTCCCAGAACATGAATATGTAAATCATGGTTGAATACTACATAATTTTTAAACTTCAAATTAATTGTGCCTGAATTTCTGAGCTTTTATTTTATGCCAAAATTGTAGGGTGTTGTTTGATTAATTCGTTTATCTGAAGAATGAAAAACATCCCTACATTCAGAACCAAATCTACTAGAACATTCATGTGAGTCCCACAGAAGTACATATCTCACATGTGACATATGTACTGTATTTGTTTACTTCTTTTGTTGAGAGGATTTGGGCTTTTTGTTTCTGTGGATTTCTAATATAAAAATTCAGCTGGTTACAAGTTCCAGAGTAGTGATCTTTAATATAGTTTAAACGGATAAAATAACTTGAAATCAGTTTATCAAATAGAATCAGAGAATCTTTAATATCATTAACTTGCCTAAAAATGATGCGTAGTTTGTTTTATAATCTGTTTCCCTGTCATTTGTAGTTGTGAAGATGCCTGTCATTTGAAATATTCCTGCTACAGCAGTTAAGTGAGGAATACAAGCAGACTGGCTGAATGGTCTTTGATAACAATGTGTGGCTAATGAAAGCCATTTGAGTTTATCAGTTGGCAACTCAGGAGCATGAGGATGACTAGAGTTTATAGCAGTCATTTCTCCCTTGGACTTCTCTGGTATGAACAAATAAATCTTTTCAGAAAGCTTGAAACTGTAATAACTGGAGGCATTGCCATAGAAACAAAGCAGGAGCATCAGTAAATCAGTAAGAAAAATATTCCAAAATATAGAATAACTGGTGAAAGCTGCCCAATTTTATAAAATGCTATTATGTTTTGATCCAGGTATATGTATGAGTATATAATGAGATATTTTAAATAGAAAACAATTGAATTACATTCAAGTGTTATAAAATAGAAGATTAGTTTGATATTAGTTTGATATGTGTGTGATTTTATTTGCAAATTTAAATGGCAACACAAGTTCTATGTCAATCTAGAGTAAACCAAGGGAGTATTAACTTACCATGTATGACAGATTCCACATTGGGTGGTCTAGAGTGGGCAGATCTTAGAAATGAGCAGCAAATATGAATTACTATAAGGGAAAGGTCGCTCTTAAGTAGAGACTGCTGTGACAAGGCTGAGGACTAAAAGAGCACAATCAATGCAGCTACTGTGACATAAGATACTGAAAGTCCTCTTGGATCCTCTTGGTGTAAGAAAGCAACATCTTTTGAAAGACAAAGGATACCTTGGAAGCAAGGACTATGCTCTTGATAGCAGTATTTAGTGAAGGCTTCAAGCTAGGTCGGAGAAGCATCAGAGGCATGGCTATGCAGAGAAATTTCATTATAATGAAAGAATCCGTATGTTTAGCCCCAGACTCCTAGCAAACTCTCTCACTCCCTCCACTCCTGCTCTGATCCCCACAAAAGCCTCCTGCTAATATTTTGTCTGGAAATTTTAATTCATTCATATATGAGTAATAGTAAACCCCACAGCATCCTGTTAAGGGTTCAAATGTGTCCCTCAAAAAGTTATGTTGAAACCCTAGTCCTCAGTATCTTGAGATGTGACCGTATTTGGATATAGGGTTGTTTCAAATGTGATTAGTTAAAATAAGGGTGTACTCTTAATTCAATATTACTGATAGCTTTATAAGAAGGGAAAAGACACAGAGACTCAGGAGAGAGCACCATGTGATGATAAAGGCAGAGACTGTAATGCTACAGCTGCAAGTGAAGGAATCCTAAGGATTGCTGCCAACCTACCAGAAACTAGGACACAAGGAAGGATTCTCCCCAACAGCTTTCAAAGGGTGCATGGACCTGCAAACATTTTGACTTTGGACTTCCAGCCTTCAGAACTGTGAGAAAATAAGTTTTGTAGTTTTATTGATTTTGCAAGATGATGGAGGGACATGAAGAAATTTATGCAAGACTACCTGTGAAAGAGTACTGATCACAACAGAGCAAGCAATAAAATGGGGACATTTACATATCAGAAGTGTCTGTTATTTGTTTAATCAAAGTCAAGCCTTGGTATTCCAAGATTAACAGTGTCATTTTCCCCTATACTCGCTCACTCTCTCTACTCTCTCTCTCTCTCTCTCTCTCTCTCTCTCTCACACACACACACACACACACACACACACACACACACGTTCTTTAATACAGAGACCACTAAAAATGGATATTATATACATCAGTCTGAGTTCAGAATATTTTAAGTAAAATTGCACTTTGGCTATATAAATTGTTGTTCAGGAAAATAGAGCAATCCTCCAGTCATAATAGCAAAAGAAATTTGCAAATAGAAAGAGAATATATTGGAATTGCTCTAATAAAGGACCAGGCTATGGAAAGACAACACTCAGCTCTGGGAAGTCTGCATAGAAGGAACTGGTAAACAGCCTTTTCAAGGTGCCACCTTTGAGGGGAATGAGTCTTAACCCTTGCAAGCATTTCGGATGCTGTTCTTAAAATTCCAAGAAACTTGATCAAATGCTATAACACCAGATTGTATCCAACAGGTAAAATAAAGCACGCCCAAATGAAAGAAAATTTACTAGGAAAAGATAGAATAAATGCTGAGATCTAAAGCAGCAGGTGTCCATTAGGAATGTCATGGTCTTTATGCTTACACTGGTGGCTTGGGAGAAAGGGACCAGACAATTTATCTGAATCTCAGAGATGTTAGAAAAACTAACAGGTAGAGAAGCACTGAAGAAGGCGCAAGACTTAGAAACAGTTTATGGGGGCTAGTTCCTGCATATCTCCACCTTCTGTTCACTATTGTTTTTCCCAAACATCTTCCTCATCCTGTATAACTATTCTGTATTCACACTCACTCTTGCTTGTACATGTCTTTCTCCCACTGGCATTTCATGACTCCTGCCGAAGGATGTAAAACCTTTCCATTTACTGCCACCTTTCTATAATTCTGAGACAGTCCCTTTAAAACAATGCACCTGAATTTGCCCATATTTCTTATGTTATTAATGAGTAGTAGATGTCTATGAAAATCACCTGTTACCTTTCTAGGGTACCTTCATCCATTTATTTTAAGGCTGTCTTGGATATTTGAGACTTTCAGCTCAAAGGAATGTCTATGCTTTTGAAAATGTACTAAATCCCCTTAAGTCAGAGGAACCACTCTTCAGAACCATAAGCTCCAAAGAACCACTGTTGGTTGGAAAGATACTGCCAAACCCATAACCAGCTTCTCCAAGATCCAATAAGTTGGCGACAGCTTTTTCAAATGTTTTACAATCTTATTTTCTGATTTGATAGTGTAAAATTTCCATCTGCTTCCACTTTGGAGCTTTTGGAAAGTACTAGAAAAAAAAACTTAGGAGGTAACCGAATCATTCTTGGTCAAATTTTTATTTTTGTGATGGTACCATCTGGAATTAAAAAAAATAAAAACAAAAACAACACAAAAAATATAAAGGCCACCACATAAGCCATCTGCTACTAAAGGCCTTTGGCTATTCTTTTCCATATTTACTGCCAAGGGATGTCCTCAACACATTACAATTTCAAGTTTAGGGTTCCAAATGGCAACCTTTTAAATAGCAGCAAAACAGTAGCAGTGGAAACACAATAACAGATACTTGCGATTTTATAGGTTTGAATATTTTTATATTTGTAGTAAGTACATGTTCAGATAAACACATGAAGATGAAAGAGCAGAATGACATTTTAATCATTCTTAAGCAGGAAAAAGAGAAATACTTTTTTTTGGCATGGAAACTTTCCACTTTTAGTAAGAGAAGATTGAGAGAAGGCAGAGTACACTGTCAGGTTCAGTTAATTGTTGAAACCAAACAAAAATAGCCTCTCATGGTTCCCATTGTTCTGCAGCTGTTGGCTTCATAATGCCTGTTGTTTCCTTCCTTATGACTAATCATCATGGTTGCCCAGTTTCCTTCCTTGATTTCCTACCAGAAATTGCGATGTGTCATAGGAAGAAAGGGCAACCCTCCAAGCATTTCTTTCCAGGTCTTTTGAACACATCCATCCTGGAGCATTTGTCTTTTTCTTCAGATTACTAAATTTCTTGACCTGCCTAGACTGAGAAACTATGTTTGTGAATGTGCATGCTTCCACCATTTGATAAGGGAGCCTAAGTAGCTTCCTGCTTTAAAGAGGTCAAAAAGATAGAAGTCTTGAATGGAATGTGTGCACAAGTCTTCAGCCTAATGTGTTTTTCTTTTTCAAAATCTCACCTTGCTTCTTGTTACTCTGTTGAAGAGCTGTAGATTGCTAAAAGTATCACCTGCTTCCTGAATTTAGCAATTTCTAAAAGGGTTATATCATGAATATATAAAATCCCATTTAGTTGAATATCAAAATTCTAGCAACTTGACTTTTCAGAACACAGAAAAGAACTTCAGAGTAAAAGGAAAAGACTACTAACATAGTTGTAAAAACTTGATGCACTAATACTTAAGTACTTTTGGTATTAAGAAGAGTCTTACAATTTTGAACACTGTCTGGCATATATTAAACATTAGATAACTGTTTATAGCATTACTGGAACTTAGATTAGCTGATTTTAGACATAAATCCAGCAGACTTGGTTATTATGTTTCTCAGGAAAAGAGAAAAATATTACCAATATGAATTATTTTTTTGAATTATGGCAGAAGACAACAAAATGAGAATGTTGTAAAAATCTACAGCTGATATCTGTCTATAAAAATAAGACCAAAAAATTACAAAACACAACTGCAGTAGTTGGTCCACTTGACGTGCCCAAGGACATAAAATAAATTAGATCACCCTTTAGAGACATCACCCTGATGATCATAGTAACTACCATTACATTACCAAGGGAAAGTCCAATTAGGTTTCATTTATGCTAAGAAAGCAATATGAAGTAAAATATGAAAAATTTAAAGTTTAAGGGGTGTAGACTGAAGCACTAAGTAGGATTTTCATCATTTTGGAAAATCTACTTAAATAGGGCAGCTCATTCATCAAAGATTTTAGTTCTCAATGGTCCCTTGCTGAATTCACTCACACTGTCAGATCTGAAGATACCCTATCATATAGTCTCATGCTTTATTTACGTGGCATAGAGATTAGGCTGAACAAAATCCTCTCTCTTCATGTTAGGCCATGTATGGCTCCCTTTAAAAAAAAAAAAAAAAAAAGGAGCTGTCTGAACTTAGGAAGCCTCCAACCTGCCTTTGGGGAGAGTGCAGCTCCTTTGCTCAGAATGAGTCACTCAGTCTGTGTGCACCCCACCTAACTGGGATGGACACTGGCCTTGGTTCCTTACAAGTCCCTTAGGCAGCCTGGCTGGATGTATGATTCAGAGAAACCTTTAGTCCATCTCCCACCTGTGTGTGCTTGCTACGAGTTCTCTCCAGGCCACCAGGTAGTTTTTCCTCATCTATCATCACCAAAACCACTCTTGGCCACATTGCACCTCACGCTCATGCCCCAGCAGCTTTATACATACCCATTTCTTTTACCTCCAGGCCTTTATCCCCAGTGTCCCCTCTTCCTGACAGTCATCTTTTCCCCTTTATAGCCCCAGCCACCTCCCACCACCTTTTCCCCCAGCTTAGTAGTTCTCAACTTTGGGCAATTTTGTCTCCCAGGGACATTTGACAATATCTCAAGACATTTTTGATTGTCATAACCTGAAGAAAGACATTGCCAGCATCTATTGGGTAGAAGCCAGGACTTCCATCAAACATCTTCCAATGTACAGGCCAGTCCTCCAAACAAAAAATTATCCTGTGCAAATTGTCAAAAATGCCAAGGCTGGAGGATGCTGCAGTCTTCCCAGTCTTCATTCTTACACCTCAGTTCAAATCTTACCTCCTTTGAAACCTTCCCTGAATGCTACTCCTCACTATAGGAGAAGGGTTAGCTATTCCTACTCTTTTCTCTTTTAGTACTTGATATAATATCCTTTCTTGGGGTTTCTATACCATATCAAAATCGCCTTTGTCTATGTTCCCCACCCACCCACTAAACTATTAGCTCCTGTGGGCAGGGGTGCTGTGTTTTTCATCCATGTCTAGCCAGCACCCAGACTAGTGCCTGGCTTATTGTAAATTTTTTTAAATGTTTGAGTGAGTGAATTTAAAAGATTATATTGTTTTAAACTTTATCCATTTGCTTTTTTTGCTAATCATTTGGCAACATTAGAGATACCCTGCTGATCCCCAGGAATCTTCTGATCCATTAATAATCTTTAAATTTTCTTACATTTCACTATATCTGTGTTCTGGAGTACCTCAGAAAGGTTGGCATCTTTGAGAATAATCTTTGGATGTTGATAACTGCATTCAAAGTTAACTGACAGGCAATTGTTAGCTGAAAATAATTTGATGAGTTGGATTTCTTATCTCGTTAACAGTATAGTCACTGAAGCCAGATTGCCTGGGTTCAAATCTAGGATCTGCCACCTACCACCTGTGTGACCTCGAGCATATTACTTAAACATTCTGTGCTTCAGGTTTGTCTGAAAAAAAAACGGGGATGATCATAGCATAAAACTCATAGATTTGTGATGAGGATTACCTGAGTTAGTATTTGTTAAATGCTTAGGACAGCGCTTGGTACTCAGTAAGTGGTTGTTAAATAAGCATGGAAGGATAGGCTAGTGTCAACCCTTTGTTACTCGTAATGATTGCATCAAGCCAGGTAAATACATCTCATTCTAAAATATAACTCTACTTTATTGCATTCCTAAGGAGACTTGGATGAACACAGGATAAAAGATAAGACAGTTAAGGTTTACCCATCATGTGTCTAAGTCAGACCAAAGTTAACTCTCCAGAACTTGTCAAGCTTTTCTATAGGCAAGTGACAGAATGTCTTATAATCCTGGCATAAATACAAAACCCACTGATAATCT
The DNA here is from genome assembly GCA_963573385.1 of Cacajao melanocephalus. Lineage (NCBI taxonomy): Eukaryota > Metazoa > Chordata > Mammalia > Primates > Pitheciidae > Cacajao > Cacajao melanocephalus. The sequence continues at coordinate 46,270 of CAUYLG010018350.1, forward strand.
ATGATTGCCACTGCTGCTGCATTCTAATTTTCCTGCTTCAAACTGGCATTTTAATCATTCTGCCCATGGCAACTAATGTCCTTTAAATTAGCATTAAAAATTCATTCTTTTGGTTTATCCTTCCTGAATCAAGATAATTAACTATCAGCTGAGAGCCCTTTAAATTATAACCTGAATGTGGTACATATTTCTAATTTATAATGCCTTATCTAGGCAAATTTAAAAGCCAGAAAAAAGTGAATTAATTAATATTAATTAAACAGTACAGCATGGAACGAATGCCAGGTCAATCTTTGGAGTATGCTTGGAAAGCCACTGTTGAGACTAATTTGTCCCTTTGCAGCATAGAACTTTGGACAAAAGGCTTTGCTCTGGTGGCCTTGTAAGGAATAAGAAAGGGAAGCCAGAGATAAGACTAGAAGTAGCAATGAGCACAGACATGCTACATCTATATTTACATATATTATCTATTTAATATTTCATATTCTCTATAATAAGAAACCAAATTATCAAATCAGTCCCTGAAGTTTTTCACAATTTTTTCTAGACTTTTTAAATAGAAATTCCCTTTTATTTTTAATCAGCAAGTATTTTCTGAATGCCTGTAACATACAAAGTTTTACACAGGGAAATACAAAGATAGGAGGGCCATAACCCAAAGAACTTAAAGTAGCAAGCAGCACTGTTCAACTGGGCTTTCTGTGATGATGAAATGTTCTATGTCTGCACCATCAAATAAAGTTGCCACCTGTGCACAGTCAGCACTAGTGATGTGGCTCATGTGATTGAGAAAATCGATTTTTAACTTTACCTATATTTAAATAGCCACATGTGGATACTGGTTGTTGTATTGGATATCTCAGGTCTAGAAGGTAAGAGAAACTACATGTTTATTTTTGTCTCTTAAAAATTTTCAAAGTTTGTCAGTGTTTCTTTTATATCACACTATTGTATGTTTCTCTTTCTCTGTCTTTGTCTCCGTTTCTCTGCCTCTCTCTCTCTCTCGTTTCGCATATGCACACACACAAACACATACACACGTGCATGCACACACCTCTCTTTCTTTTCTGTTCACTGTCATATTTATCATCTTAAACTGATTCTATTCAGGGCTATGATGATCAGCTTGGAGAGATAGCATGTATCAGAGTTACTGGGAGACAAAAAAGAAAATGCCTACATAATCAAGGTTATAATTTTATAATTTATAATGAGAAAAAATATTTACATACATTATAAAAAAGTAAAATGGAAGGATGATTTGAAGAACACAGTTTTCAACAAAAAACTATACCTGTCCCCAAGGTGAAGTATCAGAATCTAGGAAGAGGTAGAAGAGATGCTGTGAGATTGTTATGTTAAACAAATAGGTACATGGGTTTAAGAAATAAAGTACAAACTTAAAGTACAAACTTTAAGAAATACTAAATTAGCTTAAAAACAATTAAAACATATTGTCCTAAAGGGCTGAAGGGTCCTTTCACCACATAAGACATTATACATAATCATTATTTCAACAGACATCAGAAATTCACTAAGCGTTCTGGGGACCAACTTCCTTAATTCATCCAGAAATGGTCCCTGAATCCTCCAGAAAGTTGCTGACACAATTACTAGTTGTACATATTGGACAAAATAATTTGGATTTTACCCTAAAATACCTAAATGTAAATAAGGATATTAGGAATATAGCTGCAAAAAACTGGTTTAATATGAAGTTTCACAAACCACTATACATGAGGAAAAATACATTCAAAATACAATAAAATTATTTTTTCAGAACATATAATACTTTTTTCCTCAAATTCAAACCTATAAATCAGTGGGGGGTATTTTGTAAGTAAGGACTAAATTCCAGAAGGTTTGATAAAGTTATTTTACTTTCATCAAAGATGGATTTCAGATTCAATCATTTTCTTCATTGAGCTATTAAATTATGTTGCCTTACTCACCTCCATCTTTTTGTGCTTGACTTGCACAATACCAATATTGCCACCTATGGGTCAACATGATTTTGTGGGATGTTCTACATGACCAAGATGAAGAAGAAAAAAAACTACTTGGAGAATGGATCATTTTGGATAGTTGAGTTTGACAGCTACATAGGATCCATGCTTTTACATATCTTTATTTTTTAGTAGTTTTGGATGGAAAGCCTCTTCAAAGATATTACATAAGTCCCTAACATTTTAGCTATTGCACTGAAAATAATTAACATTTTTGATGACTATAATTATCATCAATATAAATTACTATGCTAGATCAGAGATATTTTCAAATGCAAATTTGACCCTAGGTAGAAGCATCTCAGACTGTCTTTGACTATTTAACTCAGTAGAATATTCAGTCACATGTCTAGATCCCCCCATTCACTTTTCACTGCTCATAGTATATATTCCCATTTGTCAGTTCCCACTCTTTCATGTACTGATCTCAGTTTCCTATAGTTATAAACCAAATAACTACCCTAGTTAGAGTTGCTGACAAAATAAGGATAATTGGGAACTGTGCCTGGAATTTAGAAATCTTACTGTAGAGGTTTTGCAACTCTAATTTTGTCTCCTCACGTACAACTTTTGTAACTTGCTTTCTGATACACAGTTACATTCCTAATGAAGCAGGAGAGGCCATGAGAAACAGACCTCTTGGACACTGAACTGGGAAGAAAGAGGTGGTTTATTACAGCCAGGAGCAAGGCAACATGTTTGTCTAACAGCCAAGCTCATTTAACAAAGAGAAGCTCTGCCTTATAGAGGCTTACAACTCTAGATATTATGTGTGAAAGGGTCTTGGGTTTAGAGCCTTAGAAATTACATGTGAAAGGGTCTTGGTCGATGGAGGAATGAGGTGGGGGTTTGATCTTGTTTAAGTAAAACCAATGCCTTCAGGAGAGATCCCCCATACTATGCCTGCCATCTATAAGAAGGATACAGGAGGCGCCAGTTGGCCAGCCTTTTCTTCTATTGAAATGCAGTGTGGAAGTCAAGGGGAAGGTGATCCTATATGCCTGGGTCCCCTTCCTCACTAACAGGTAATATAACTGAATAAATATCCTGGATAGGTGACTCATTAATTACTTCTCATTTGAATTTCTCATTATCACTTTTTACTGTTTGAATGACTTGTCATTATTAGTGACTTCTCTCTTCTTTTTACTTAATTTTTATCTTCATATGTGATCATTCTTCATATGAGAAATAATGTATCAATTTTAAATAAAAAATTATATATTAAAAATATGGGAGAGAGATCCAAGATGGCCGATTAACAGCAGCTCAGGATTGTAGCTCCTAGTGAAAGCGCAGAGAGCGAGTGGACACCGCACTTTCAGATGAATTTTTGTTGCCTACAGACTGGGAGATTCCCAGCGGAGGAGCCACACGGGTCGCCAGCACCACTTTTTTGGCCGGCATGGCTGTTTTGCCAGCGCCCCGGCACGGTGCTTCTCAGTGTGGAGTATACGGGACTGGGTGCCCTTTGAGTAGAGCTCGGCTGGTCCCATCCCCACAAGGAGAACAGCAATTGGAAACGCAGAGGACTGAGAGTTTCACAGTAAGCACAGCTGAACCGGGAAGGTCCAGCTCTGTGGGGAAGGGGCGTCCGCCAAAGGAAAACTAAGAAACAGAAAAAATTTCATCACCGGGTGGAGAGAGATCCAAGATGGCCGTTTAGCAGCAGCTCAGGATTGTAGCTCCCAGTGAAAGTGCAGACAGTGAGTGGATGCGGCAATTTCAAACGAATTTCTGTTGCCCACAAACTGGGAGCTACCCAGCAGAGGAGCCACACGGGTCACCAGCGTGACTCTTTTGGCCAGCATGGCACGGTGCTTCTCAGTGCGGAGGCCTTTTGAGTCGCTCGGCTGGAACCACCCCCACAAGGAGAACAGCAATTGGAAGCGCTGAGGACTGAGAGTTTCACAGTAAGCACAGCTGAACCCAGGAAGGCCTAGCTCTGTGGGGAAAGGGCGTCCACTGAAGGAAAATTAAGAAACAGAAAAAGCCATCACCAACAAGCCGGACATCCACTCAGACCCAATCTGAAAGTCGGCAATTACAAAGATGACAGGTGGATAAATCCACAAAAATGGGAAGAAATCAGTGCAAAAAGGCTGAGAACACCCAAAATCACAATGCATCTCCTCCTACAGGGGATCGCAGCTCCTCGTCAGCAAGAGAACAAGGCCTGATGGAGAATGAGTGCAACGAACTGACAGAATCAGGCTTCAGTAGGTGGATCATAAGAAACTACTGTGAGTTAAAAGAACATGTACTAACCCAATGCAAAGAAACTAAGAACATTGAAAGAAGATTTAATGAAAGGCTAATGAGAGTGGATAACTTAGAGAGGAATATAAATGAATTGATGGAGCTGAAAAACACAACACGAGAACTTCGCGAAGCATGCACAAGTTTCAACAGCTGAATTGACCAAGCAGAGGAAAGGATATCAGAGGTCGAAGATCAACTCAATGAAATAAAACGAGAAGGCAAGATTAGAGAAAAAAAGGGTAAAAAGGAATGAACAAAGTCTCCAAGAAATATGGGACTATGTGAAAAGACCTAATCTACATTTGATAGGTGTACCTGAATGTGATGAAGAGAATGAATCCAAGCTGGAAAATACTCTTCAGGATATTATCCA
>CAUYLG010018351.1:0-14602 GCA_963573385.1 Cacajao melanocephalus
GGTCAGGCCAAAGAATCTGACTTGATACATCTGGCAATTGGAAAAGCAGGGGATTGTTTACATAAGTTATGGTAAATTTTTTTTGTTTTTTTTGACACAGAGTCTTGCTCTGTTGCTAGGCTAGAATGCAGTGGTGTGATCTCAGCTCACTGCAACCTCTACCTCCTGGGTTCAAGAAATTCTCCTGCCCCAGCCTCCCTAGTAGCTGAGAATACAGGCACCCGCCACCACATCCAGCTAATTTTTGTCATTTTAGTAGAGACAGGGTTTCACCATGTTGGCCAGGCTGGTCTCAAACTCCTGACCTCAGGTGGTCCTCCTGACTCGGTCTCCTCAGAGTGCTGGGATTACAGGCGTGAGCCACCACTCCCGGCCAACTCCTTTTTTTCTTTTACTTTTCCACTTTTTTAACAAAGTACAAAAGTTTATTGAATTTTCAAAGGATATTTAAGTAATTGTATTTTTAATTTTAAAACACTTTTGTAATTTAATTGTTTATTTAAATATATTTTAATGCATATATAAACAGAAGAAAAGCAAAAGTTATCCACATTCTCATGACCCAGCAATAAACAATTGTTCATATCACATACCTGCCCCACAGGCATTTGTTTAAAGACTATAACCCCATTCAGAACCTGAACTACATCCATCTTGTTTTTCATAAAGACTTCAGTACAATATATAATTTTTGAAATCTCTTCATCTTTTACTAAAAATTTCTTTTTTTTCAAAAATTTTATTGAAAAGTTGCGGTCTGACCAGTTACTTTGTTTGTCACCTTGTGTGCTCAAAGATAATTACTGACCTATGCTTTAAAACATGAATGCTTTGTTACAGATGCAATCTGTCCATTTCTGTGATGGGTTTTTGAATAAAGTAGTTTCTGTCTTAAATGGGGAAAAAAAAAGGAAAAGAAAAATTTTTGCTTTATTTATATGGTCAATAAGTTTGTTAAAGTACAACAAATAGGTCTTTAAAATACAAATTTCAAAATCTGGCTGTTGTAATAAAACAATTTAAATTAATTCAAAGCATATTCACTGGGAGCCTACTAGGGCTGCCTAACTTCAAATTCACACATTTTACTTCTACACGATATTGCTTAAGGAGATAACAGTTTGTATCAAATCCCAAGTGTCCAAATCCTTAAACCCAAGCTCATTCTACAACAATTATAATAAATACATATTTGTCTCTGCAGGAAAATGAATAGAAAATATTAGCTAATACTCAGTTATAGATTTTTGCAAGGAATGAAACAATGCATTTTTTTATATAAAAGCTTAATACCAAGGCCATCATGCTGAAACCACATTCTCATTGTATAGCAAATATTCCTTTTCTTTAAAAATTTAACAAAGAATTAGTTACAACTATCCAATCAAACTTTGGACTTTCTAAAGGAAACCAAGCAATGCTTTAAAGCAAAATAGTAAAATAATATTACTTAAAAATACACAAAATTTCTTATGTTTTATTTATTAACACATATTATCCATAAGTAGTCACATTCTCTACTAAGTATAGGCATATTTTCATAGTTGTTGGTTTTGTTAACATTTACTAATTTGAAGGGATGATAGTAACTTTCCATAAATGACTTTCTAGGTAAAAGTTTCATGTATTATTCATTTGAACAAAGTGAATGATATCTTTGGTTTCATATGTCAGAGATTTCTAGTATTTCAGAGTCTCACCCAATTTATGACATGACTTAAGCAAAAATGCCTAATTGTTCAATTTTTCCACAAAAGGATCACATTATCTTCATTAATATCCAAGATTAAAGATATCTAAACATTTTGTCTACTTGATATTAACAATCAAGATATTTTTAAACATTTGAAAGAATACATGAATTTTCAGACTATTAAGAGAAATGCTTCTTTTCCTCATTTTCATTGAAAAAAAAAACAGCTAAACTCTTTAAGTGATAAGTAATAAGAAGCAAACTCTTGCCTTCTTCTCCCATCACCCAACCTATTTCCCTTTAGAAAATTAACATTTGACTTGTCCAATTTAGTGAGGCTGAGAAAAGGAAGTGGATTTGCCTGGTTCCCACTGTTTTATAGCCATCTGTTCCAAGAACGTGGTGCTGCCATTCTCAACCTTCTCTCCAGCAATTACAGCTGAGAGAGGACCCAAGTGTTTCTTCCTCAGACAGGTCTAAAGGTCTGTCAGTCTCTGCCCTGGCTAAAGGCATAAAAGCTAGGAGGCAATGCAATAATTCTCTTCATGGTTTTCTGCTACATCTGCTCTGTCATTCAGTTTTCGATGGGATTTTCCTAAAAACAGAGGTAGGGAAAATATTAGGTCTTTGAGGGTGGCCACAGAGCCAGGCCAGATTTTATTTGTATGGACAGTTCATCTCAAACACAAGAAGGAAATAATATCATCATTACATCCACAAACTGCAACATAATTATTGGTTGTTAAGCAGTCTCGTCTCATATAAATTCTTTTCTAAAGAATGCCACTATTCTACTCAAAATATTTACTTTAAAATCTTTTCCAATTTCTTGTTATGCCATCAACTTTTAGATTAGAACAAACTGTCAAGACATAGTTCGCTGACTACTTTTACAACATTTAGTGTTAACTAACATTTCAAAGAAATGTGTTTCTTGGAACAGTCTGTCCTGGTGAAGATTGAGCAGATTTATAACACACAAAGATGAAACTCTTGCATTAGCAATATGGAACATCTTAAGAATTTGAGATGTTCTAAGCCACTTGGGATAAATGATCAGGTGGTACAGAAACAGATACAGATATAGATTCCTCACCCTTGAGATTCAGAACATAGATAATTTACTTTCTTTTTAAAAAAATTATGTTCTTATGCATTTTTTATTTTTTTCATAATTATTGGGGTACAGATGGTATTTGGTTACATGAGTAAGTTCTTTAGTAGTGATTTGTGAGATTTTGGTACACCCATCACTCGAGCAGTATACACTGCCCCATGTTTGTCATCTTTTATCCCTTGTAACCTTTCCTCTCCTCCCCACAAGTCCCTAGAGTCCCTTGTATCATTCTTATGTCTTTGCGTCCTCATAACTTAGCTCTTGCATATCACTGAGGATATACGATGTTCAGTTTTCCATCCATTCCTGCGTTACTTACATAGAATATCAGTCTCCAGTCTCATCCAGGTCACTGCGAATGTCATTAATGCATTCCTTTTTTGGGCTAAGTAGTATTCCATCATATAAATACACCACAGTTTCTTTATCCATTCACAGATTGATAGGCATTTAGGCTGATTCCACGATTTTGCTATTGTGAATTGTACTGCTATAAACATGAGTGTGCAAGTATCTTTTTCATATACTGACCACTTTTCCTCTGGGCAAATACCCAGTAATGGGATGGTTGGATCAAATGGCAGTTCTACTTTTAGTTCTTTAAGGAATCTCCACACTGTTTTACATAGTGGCTATACTAGTTGACATTCCCACCAGAAGTGTAGAAGTGTTCCCTGTTTACCACATCTATGCCAACATCTACTGTTTTTTGATTTTTTGATTATGGCCATTCTTGCAGGAGTAAGGTGGTACGACATTGTGGTTTTGATTTGCATTGCCCTGATCATTAGTGATGTGGAGCATTTTTTCATATGTTTGTTAGTCATTTGTTAATCTTCTTTTGAGAATTGTCTATTCATGTCCTTAGCCCACTTTTTGATGGGAATGTTTGTTTGTTTGTTTGTTTGTTTGTTTTTTACTGAATTGTTTGAGTTCATTGTAGATTCTGGATATTAGTCCTTTGTCTGAAGTATAGATTTTGAAGATTTTCTCCCAGTCTGTGGGCTGTGTGTTTACTCTGCTGACTGTTCCTTTTGCTGTGCAAAAGTTCTTTAGTTTAATTAAGTACCAACTCTTTATCGTTGTTTTTATTACATTTGCTTTTGGGTTCTTGGTCATGAAATCCTTGCCTAAGCCAATGTCTAGAAGGGTCTTCCATTGTTATCTTCTAGAATTTTTATAGTTTTAGGTCTTAGATTTAAGTTCTTAATCCACTTTGAGCTGACTTTTTTATAAGATAAGAGACGAGGATCCAGTTTCATTCTCCTACATGTGGCTAGCCAATTATTTCAGCCCCATTTGTTAAAAAGGGTGTCCTTTCCACAGTTTATGTTTTTGCTTGATTTGTCAAATATCAGTTGACTGTAAGTATTTGCGTTACTTTCTTTAATCCATCATTCCCTAAACTTGCTTGTCCATAGTACATGTTTTAATTTTTATAAAGCAAAAATTAACAGCCCTTGGAACTTTTATTTAAGTAAAGATTCTTTGGAAAATATTTGTTGAATTGAGTCCATAAAAATGGTCTGCTTGTTTGTAGGATTTCTTTAAACAGTGAAAGGGCAAAAGTAGCTGGTGGGAAAATTGCTTTATAAAAGTAATAGAACTATTTAAAACAACAAGCTCTTTGGTTTCCTGTGTTGACTTTAATGTAGCATACCATTTTGACAGAGGCTTCAAGAGCTTTTTACAAAACTTTACATCTAATTTTTCCCTACAGTAATTTTCAGCTAATTTTTTCCCAATGGTAATTATTCACCCTCCTAGGGAGGTGATGAAGAGAAGTAGCAAGGATAAGCATAGCATGCCACTTCACACTGGGTTAATTCAGGTCTTGGTTAAATGGGTTTATGTAGAGAGGTATTATCTGTTAAGTGTTTTTTCTTCCTTTATTAACCAGAACCTTATCATTATATAGTATTTTATTTAACTCACAAGTTGTTCCTTCTCAACAAAATGTTGCATTTGATTACAGGACAGGAAAAAGCACAATACTAAAAACATGGGGGAATGCTTACCTTTTGTGAAATCAACTTGTTTCAAAGACTGCTGGTTGAAGAAAATATTGTGAATTATTTCCTGAATGCCTTTTGGTGAGGACTTTTTTTGTACCTACAAAAAACAAAATGTATTTTCAACTTTCATTTATAGCCTTAATCCTGCATGGATTATAAAAACACTGAATGATCAAATAATATCATTTGCCAAGAAAGCATGATAGGGAAAAAATTTTACTTCAAGAAAATAAATTTAAAGCATTGGTATATGTGATGTCACTATGGTAATATCAGTTGACCATGAGTCTAAAATTACACACAAATATAAAACACTTAAATATGGTGAGCTGTATATAACATTCAGACTATTTACAGTTTCAGACTTCACAGTGGTGACCATATTGTAACATATCTATTAGGAGAAATTACAAATAATTTTGAATTTTATTTGAATTACTTGCTCATTTATTCTTTATATTAGATTAGCTATAAAGTAGAAATAACATGGCAACATATGAAACACAAATTTATAAATTATATGAAAAAATTTGTAGCACATTGCTTAATAAAGAAAGAGACCAGAAATCCAAAATAATTAAGTCATACATATGTCAAGACAGGAAATGTTCTTTTGTTTTGTTTTGTTTTAAGACAGAGTCTTGCTCTGTTGCCAAACTGATTCCCCTGCCTCAGCCTCCGAGTAGCTGAACTACAGACACATGCCATCATGCCCAACTAATATTTTTTTTGTTTTATATTTTAGTAGAAACAGGGTTTCACATGTTGTCCAGGATGATCTTGATCCCCTTACCTCATGATCCGTCCGCCTCAGCCTCCTAAAGTGCTGGGATTACAGGCGTCAGCCACCATACCCAGCCCCTCAAATATCTTTCTACATGATCCCTAAAGAGCATCCTTAAAACAGGGAAAAGTTTCAAATTCTTCTTTGTCTAAATACCATCATAAACTCAGAGGGCCTCTCTATCTAGATCCCTTACCCTTTAGGGCCTTTTGTCCTCAGAAATATTTGGACATGACAATTACATTCTAACTTTACTGGTCCATTTGTATTCAGAAACTCTTGTTCATTCTTCCCTTTTATCTCTGACTTACCAGGATAATTTAGAGATCCTTTTGACTGTGTATGTCAAGACTCCCCTGCATAGCACCAAGGCAGATGGAGTTTTGTCTTTACACAGAAAATACTTTAACTGCTCGGTAAAACATATTTTTTTTGGCAATACTCCCTTTGTGAAACCTAAGATGCTTAATGGGTGTGGCTACCCATACCTCCCCCCCCAAAATAAGACAGGATCAATTCAATTATAGACCAACATTCTCATCATATAAAATCAGGCCTATTATTTGTCTTACATGATTCTGAAAGCCTTCTTTTTTTCCAAAGCCCCAAAGGCTGCAGATGCTTGGGCAATAAGCACTCACTTAAGACTAGAGCTACACTACGGACCCTCCATCCAGGAGAAACTAGTCCAGGTGGGTACCCAAGGATGCCTGGGTGCAAGTTGTAAGGCTTGGGAGGACAAGTATGCCTTGATATCCCTGGCTTGACGGCAGTACTAGCCTCCTACAGAATCCAGGTACCCTGGCATCTTTATGATTTCTTCTCTGTCTTTCAGATCATGACAAGGACAAATCTAAATTATAAGCAAAACTCCTAATACCAGGACTTGTAGACTGATCAAAGGACACTCTGTGGTGGTCCCTTCTCTGCACACTCTTGCTGAGGCATGACTACTGGGCCTTTTTAACAGAGTAGAGTCACTAGGAATCCAGATCTCTGTACCCCAGGATTTCCCGCCTTCTGATGCATCCTTAAAAATGGGAATAAATTTGACCTTCAAACCCTAAAAGCAACAACAACAAACAAACAAACAAACAAACAAATTTTACTTTACAAAACCAGAGGAGGCCTGGCCAAAAGAACTAAAGTACGAATTTTAATATCACCCTCCAGCTGGACCTTTTCTGCTGCTGTCAGGGCATAGTCAGAGGTCCCCTATTTGCAAACCTTCAAAACTTTGTGAAAAAAAAAAACCTTTAAAAGTTCTTGAAGGACCCCAGAAACTCATCAAGGGTTTCCAAAAACTTACCCTTATATTTAGACTACCTTGAAAGGATATAAGTATCTTCATGGACAAGCCCTCTCATGAGAAAAAAGACAAACCCTCTATGAGGCAGCACTCTGCTGTGGGGATAGCCTATACCTGGCAGACATAAACTACCCCAAGGGAGCTACAGCCGTTCCCCAGCAGGACTCCAATTGGGACTACAGACAAAAATGTGGCCGAGAACCATATGCTCCCGTGTCTAATAAAAAAAAAGGTTAAAGGCTATAAACTATAATAGTTTATAGGTCAAGGCTATAAACTATAATAAACCAGTAATTTTATTATAGACCAGAGTAAAACAAGAACTGAGGACTTTCACACTTCCCAATAACAAATTCTGAGTTATTATTTGTTATAACCAAGCGAGTTAGATAGAAAGGTGCCACATTCTGAGTTCCAATTGTGAGTCATTTATTGCTGGTGACCTAGAGATCGCTAACGCTCAAAATTCTCTGGGCCCCGAGGAAGGGGCTTGATTTCTTTTTATACCTTGCTTAAGGAAGGGGAGAGGGAGCCTAGCTGAAGCGGAATTTAACAGAAGCAGAACAAGTAAGTTAGGTGGGGAGGCCGATAACTAGGAGTCAGGAGGCTCCCATGATTGCTGATTAACTAAGGAGGGTATACACAAGCGGTCCCCATGATTGCTGGTTACCAAGGGCAGGGGGCATTCGGTACTTTCCATACAATCAATCAAGGGTGTATTCACAATAGCAAGTGGGCTTGTCAAGCAGGGCATGGTTACAACGGTTATATGTTTCTATAGCTCTAAGTACAACATGACCCAGCACAGGAACATGACCCAGATATGCACTCAAAGGAGAAATGTCGGGAGGGGTGAGGCAGAAGTTAAGATAGAGTCTGTCTGACTCTCAGCAAAATGGAGTCTGTCTGGTTAACATACGGTGGGTTAGCACAATTAAATTTATACTTTTCCTTCTGTTAAATGTATAACAATATTTGCAAAATAATCTATCTCATAACGATTCATATCATTATTACTTCATTAATATATTACCCCTTTGTTGAAATAGTTTTCTAGTGAGAGGTGTTACAGTTTAGTGATTAGGAGCTCAAACTTGGATTAAATCCTAGTTCTGTCAACAGCTTGGACAAGTTAATTACTCTATTATTTCCTCAAATTCCTTCCCTGTAAAGCTAGGATGAACATATAATCTGTCAAACTGTGCTCCTGTGAGGATTTCAGTGGGTTTAAATATGGCAAAATTTGAGAGATGCTATTTTAGTTACTATTCAGTTTTAGTAATTCTGTAATTTTTATTATGATTCCTTAGATAGCCTACTATTCATTTCCAAATACAGGGAATTTCTAATATTATATTAGAATTAGTATTATAGTCAGAGAACATAATATGTATACATTAGTTTCAGTTAAATGTATGCTAAAATATTCACTATTTTTAGATTTATCAATTTCTTCCAGTAATTGAGTCTATTTGCTTCATATATTATATGCCATATTGCTAGATGCTTAAAAGTTTAGGATTACTATATAATGGCACTTTAATTTCCATAATTATCTAATTAATAAGACTTTCAGCATTCAGACTGATGACAGGTTAGTCTCTGTAATAAATATATTTTATTTGGGGATTAGTGTGTTAAGATATTTGGAAAATGACTAAGTTTGTATCCTGACTGCTCTACCTTACGAATTTTTGACAGAACTCTAACTTTCACTTAAGCATCAAAGGAGGGAAATGAGGCAGAATATGAGCCATCAGAAGTTGGAGAATGGTGACATTTGAGACAGGAGAGCCAATAAAGGAGGCTTCAAGAAAGAGAGTTTGGGTTTTTTTTATGACTGTAGATTAAGATGACAATGTTTAAAGAACCACTAAATTTATTGATTAAAATGATAATTTCAGTAGTTATTTTACAAAATCAAAATGTAAGTTGGAGGTAATTTGAGTATACCAGAGCAAGGCTGATTTTTGGTTTTCAGAAAGCTTGATCTTGGGAAAAGTCTAGAGAAGGTGAAGCTTAACCCTCAGGATGAATGAACTTTAGACAATGAGAGGACATAGAGGACTAAAAGGGTAACATTGTAGCCTACTGGCTTTAGTGTTAAAGGAGGTATACAGTGGGATGTTCCTGAGTTGCTAACATCAGCATGTTAGAGTAGGTAGTTTGGCAGACACGAGGGGGCAGGAGAGGGCCCCCCAAGGAATGTCATCAGGTGATGGTCAGGCAGTTGTTAAACTGTCTCTCTGAAATGATAATTGGTTGCAGTGAGCGCCTGGGGAAGATAGGCTCCCAATACATAGAAAACACCTGGAGCTAGTGATCAGCTGCTTCCTGATAATATCTCAGGAGTTGGGTGGGCAGGTTCAAGCATGTGCACTAAGAGGCAAAATGGCAGATGTATGACCTTCCTATAGGGGTATTCAGCTGGTAAAGGAAAATTGCCCCTAGAGAGCGTGCACACAGCCTCAGTAAATGGAAGATGCATGAAGTCACCCTCCAATGTGCTGACTGACACTGCAAATGTGGCTGTTCAGCAGCAGCCTACCCCAAGGGAAGAATCAACGGAGGAGAAAATAAAACCCTGGAACCATGCCAATATATAAAACCCCACATCAAGTACTGAACAGGGTACTTGGATCTTTCAAGTCACCCATTTGGCCTTCCAAGTTTACTTTGCTTTCTTTGCTCCCACTGTAAAACTTTTCAATAAACTCTCACTCCTGCTCTAAAACCTCCACCTCTCCCTCAGACTTAAACCTACTTCTGCTCCTTGGCCAAATTCTGTTTTCTGAGGAGGCCAGGGTTGATATTGGTGCCAACCTGTATGGATTCACCACTGGTAATAAGCTACTGGGCCACGAAATTAACAAGTTATAAAGACTAGGCTTCCATCATACATTGAAGAAGACTATACATTAATGTTTTAAAATTATTAGGCTGAGCACAGTGGCTCATGCCTATAATCCTAGTACTTTGGGATATCGAGGCAGGCAGATCACTTGAGCTCACAAGTTCGAGACCAGCCTGGGCAACATGGGGAAAGCACATCTCTACAAAAAATACAAAAATTAGCCAGGCATGGCAGTGTGTGTCTGTAGTACCAGCTACTTGGGAGTTTGAGATGGAAGGATGGCTTGAGCCTGGGAGGTGGAGGATGCAGTGAACCAAGATCACGCCAACGCACTCCAGCCTGAACGATAGAGCCAGACCTTGTCTTAAAAACAAATTACTTGAAAAGTTTACTTTTAAATAAGTTTTCTATCTTTATCTCATTTTTAGATAAGACTTATGTTTTCCAAACAAATAATTATAAACTCAGACTTCTAATTGAGTTAAAAAATAAGTTTTCATCATTTATCTATAGAATTGATGGCTTTGGAGAGCCCAAGCCAAGTACATTATTGAAAAATTTAGAGCAACAAAACTTTTATTTATGAATTACGAGGTTTTATTTTTGGAAATTATCCTGGTTAAGTTTGTTTATTCTGCTCAATTGGAGAACAAGCAGTTAAGCTGCAAATTTTACATGATCCAAAATTATGGGAGATCTTTTGTTTCCAAATTTGTTGGATGTAATGAACTGTGAAAAAGTGCAATAAACTATTGCTAGAAATTACACGGAAGCTTTATGAACACATTTTCTTTTGTATTTCAGATAAAGTCTCTTTTGTGTCTGTAAAATGCACTCAATGATCTGGAGCTTACGATGTCCCAGCAAAAATAAAAGAAGCAAGAAGTAATTTTAAAGCAAGCCCAGAAATTATGCTATCTAAATTTTTTCAAGGTTAAATTACTACTGCCTATCTTAATAGAAATAGACCACATACCAACCAGGGTCCAGTCAGCATGCCACAAACATGGCCATTATTTCAACAGACTGAATTTAATGTGAATAATTGTTAATTGGGTATTGATAGAGAAAAGAAAGGGCAAAAGGAAAACCCAAGGTTGTCACTGAAGTAGTCAGTGCAGGGTCCACACCTGAGGCTGGGAGAACAAACGAGTTTGTGATTTGAAAAAAAAGAAAAAAAAAAAAACGCTTGGATGAAAATTACCATCTAGCTGGGACTCAGACCTCTAAGGAGGGATGCTGATAAGCTCCTTCCTACTAGTGACTTAGAAGCTTAAGGTGAAGCCCCTGGAGCAAGGACCAGACATCTGAGGAGGAGCTGCCAAGACTTGTGCTGGTGTCTTTGAGTATTAGAAAAAGCCTCATTCACTGAATGGAATTGGAGACCATTATTCTAATTGAAATAACTCAGGAATGGAAAACCAAACATCGTATATTCTCACTCATAAGTGGGAGCTAAGCTATGAGGATATAAAGGCATAAGAGTGACTTTGGGGAAACTCAGGAGAAAGACGGGAGGGGTTTGAGGGATAAAAGACTACAAATTGGGTAGAGTGTATACTGCCCCAGTGATGGATGCACCAAAATCTCAGAAATCACCACTAAAGAACCTACTCATGTGACTAAACACCACTTGTTCCCCAAAAACCTACAGAAATTAAAAAAAAAAAAATTAAAAGAAAGAGCTTCATTCAGGGAGTGCTGGAAAAATGGCAAACTGGAAGCAACTATTGCTACTAGAAGTGCTTACTCCAGAACAGCTGTGATACCTCCGACAGGAACAGAAACAAAACACTAAGAAAAGTCCCTCTTCCCTTCTATTGGTCAACCTTTGCTTCTCTTACAAGTAAAGCCTAATGGACAACCCAATTGAAAGAGAAGAAATGAACATTTTAGCCCAGCCATATAAGCTGAGTACACAAGTGTGAGATTTGAATCTGAAAAGCAATGCTTAGTGACCAGTGCAGGATAAAAGGAGAAGAAATTGTGCAGTTTGTAGAACTCTGAAGAAGCAAATAAAAGAGTATGTCAATCAACAAAATGACGAGGCAAATAAAACCTACAGAATGGAAGGCACACAGACAGAAAGGAGATCTCGATAACATCTAAATGTAAATTTCTTCTTGACAAGTCTCCTGAGATAATATGGTGCTCACTTATTCAGGTGAAGATGGATACAAGGGAAGTTGAAAGCTTGTGTACTGCCAGCACTCAGAAAACAGGTGGATCTGTCACAGTGGAGAAGCATCATTTATGCATTCCATTTATTCAAATTGAAGCATCCATTTAGGGGAAGGGAGAAAAAATTAAATTAACATAGGGCACAACATTCTACTCTTTGAGCATACACCCAGGGAGAGCAAAAGATGGGTGCTTTGTGTTTGATATTTCATCTGTCTTAGTCCTGCCTCTCATAGGCTGACCATAAACCCTCTAGACTGTAGGTCTACTAATTATGCAGCCTCTAAATTTAAGCCAACATCTTCATTTGGTGCTCAAAAAGAAATCCTGCAATCTGAAGATAAAATTGAATTGGGTTTATTATAACATAGCATATAAGTAAAATGTATTTTCAAAAGTGATTTATGTGATCTTCAAAGGGCATTTTCAAAAATCTCTTTATACGTTGAAATTAAAACCAAACCCAGGTTTAATTAAGATACAACACCACAATATAACTATAAAGAAAACTAAGGTGGGGGTGAAGTAGAATGAGCAAGTTTGAGGCTGAAGCAAATACTTAGAGCATTTAAGGAAAAGGGAGCCAGGATGGTTTTAGTTGAGAATAAAACTGCCTTTGCAAAAATTATAACTGAGGAAATTATGACAGTGAAAGATATCAGACCTAACTGACTCCATCTTGCTTCTAACCTTTAAGCTGTCCTTGTTCATTCCTAGATGTAGGCAAAACTAACTTTAGGAAGGAATTCAGTTTATGGTTTGACTCTCAAACAAAATTGATAATAGCCCTTTCCCAAAAATACTCGCATCTTGCCTGGGGACCAGTCTGCCTTTGCAGAACTAACAAATTAGCTACAAGATTAGAAATTCTGGTTAGGAGTTATGCAGTCCAACAAATGTCTGAACCTCCTCAAACTTCCTGGGGATAATACCATTATTATAAAACCTAAGATCAGGGCTTGAGATATTTTGCAGACCCTTCACTTGATGGATCAGCTGACACCACCCAGATAGGTAATCTGGCTCAACTGGTTCTGCGATCTCACCCAGGAACAGAAGGCAGCAAGAAAACCTCACTCAACCCCACTATGATTCCATCTCCAACCTGACCAAACAGCACTCCTCACTTCCCAAGGCCCTACCCCCCAAATGATCTTTAAAACTCCAATCTTCAAATGCTGGAGGAGACTGATGTGAGTAATAATAAAACTCCAGTCTTTTGCACAGCTACCTCTGCATGATTTACTCTTTCTTCATTGCAATTCCCCTGTCTTGATAAATCAGCTCTGCCTAGGCAGCCAGTAAGGTGAACCCACTGGGCAATTACAAGATAGTGAGAAGATTAGCAGGAAAGGAGCTGAGAGAGAACTGGGGATCAGACCAAGGAAGGGCTAGGGAGCCTACGATTTATTTGGGAGAAAATAGGAGACACTGCAGGATTTTGAGCAGAGGACAGATATTATCAGACATACTTTAAATGGACCACTCTTTTGCATGTGCAGAATAGTGTATGGGATAAAGTGTGGACAGAGGAAGACCGTCCAGGTGGTTGCTGATGTTATGCAGGGGAGAGCTGACAGTGCTTTAAACTAGAGTGGTAGAGTTAGAGGTAGTGTAAAAAGAGGTGATGTTTAAATATAATTTAAAGTTGGAAAGATTTTTTGATAGGCTGAATGTAGGGTGTAGAAAACAAAAAAAAAGAGGAGTGAAGGAAAACTTCAAAGCTTTTGGCCTGAGAAACTGGGTTAATTGATTGCCATTTTAAGGGATGTGGGGGAAATAAAAAATTTATCACAGGAAATTTTGAAACATCGAGTGAAGTCTTTGGAATTCAGGAGAGATTTGTGGGTTGGAGATGTGAATTTGGGGTCATTAGAGTATCAGTGTTATATTAGTTATGAAAGTGATTGAAGTGATAAAAATCATCTGAAAAATGGGTGTCAAAGGTAAAAAAAAAAAAGGATTAATGTCCAGAAACTCCAATATTTAGAGGTCAGATGATGCAGTTATTACTACCAGCAAAGGAGATTCAGAAGGTGTGGCCAATAAAGTAGAAAGAGAATCATGAGAGGTGTGATCCAAGATGGCCGATTAGGAACAGCTCAGGATTGCAGCTCCCCGTGAAAGCGTAGAAGGTGAGTGGATGCCGCATTTACAGATGGATTTTTATTGCCCACAGACTAGGAGATTCCCAGGCGGAGGAGCCCTACGGGTCGCCAGCGCTGCTCTTTTGGCCGGCGCCGCGGTTTTGCCGGTGCCCCGGCGTGGCAGTTCTCCATACAAAATACACTAGTCTGGGTCTCCCTTCTAGCTGGCAAGTGCAGCTTCGGGAAGGCAGAATCGCCCATTCACCCGATTAAAAAGGGGTCTGAAACAGTGAGCCAGGCCAGGAGATTCCCAGGCAAAAAAGTGCCATGAATATCAGCGCCGCTGTTTCAGCTGGCACAGTGGGTCACCGCACGGGAAATCACACAGATCCCAGCGCCTTTTCATCAGGCAACTGGAACACCTGGGAGAGAGTCGATCGTTCAACAAAACAAAAAAGGCTCTGAGGCAGGGAGCCAGGTGATCAGGCTCAGCTGGTCCCACCCCTACAAAAAGAAAAACAGCAATTGGAAACGCTCAGGGTTGAGAGTTTCACAGCAAGCA
>CAUYLG010018352.1:0-11865 GCA_963573385.1 Cacajao melanocephalus
AAATATATACGCACCCAATACAGGAACACCCAGATACATAAGGCAGGTTCTTAATGACTTATAAAGAGACTTAGACTCCCACACAATAATAGTGGGAGACTTTAACATTATACTGTCAATATTAGACAGATCAACGAGATAAAAAATTAACAAGAATATCCAGGACTTTAACTCAGACCTGGAACAAGTAAACTTAACAAATATTTACAGAACTCTCCACCCCAAATCCACAAAACATACATTTTTCTTAATATCACATTACACCTATTTTGAAAGTGACCACATAATTGGAAGTAAATCACTCCTTAGCAATTGCATAGCATTTCACAGGTTTAAATAAAATATTGGTTGGCTGCTTGTTTGTTATTTTCATCTCTTATTCCTTCCTGTCTCCATTGTTAAACACAATTATTGGCATAAAAGAGGTTTTTAATACCCATTTTTAGACTGCATGCTAGCCTGGGCAATAGAACAAAAATCCTGTTCTCTCTCCCTCTTTCTCTTCCTCTTTCTTTCTCTCTTACATTCTTTTTTTTCCTTTCTTTCACTCTCACTCTCTTTCCTCTCTTTTTCTTTCTTTCTTTCAAAAAAAAAAAAATCTGGTTTCCCAGGCGCACTATCTTAAGACAAAGTTTGAATTATTTGCATTGCAGACAAATCATTTTTTAAAATATATCATGTAAACCTATTGTCATTCATAGCTACCCAACAATTGTGTAGAATTGCAGATCTGAACTAGAGGAAGAGACAAAATGGGAAATAATTCAAGTTGTTAGTTGAAAGAATTAGACACCAGTGTTTTCAAATCTTAATTTTTTATTAATGTTGGTTATTATAGTTAATTAATTTAAAATTGTGGTTTATTATTAAGTTACTCTCATATTTTAATTTTTTCTTATTTAAAAGGCTTGTCTCTACCACTTAACTGCATGACCTGGGCAAGTCATTTTACCTGTAGGAGCCTCAAGTTTCCTCATCCATAAAGTGGAAATATAAATACAAAGCTCACAGGAATGTCAGAAAAATAAATAAACCAAATGCTAAATAGTCAGTGAGGATATTAGGCAAAGACCAGTTTTGGTGGCATTTTAACCTACGAAGACTCAGTGCCTCTGTGTGTCCCATTATCACCTCCAAGTTATCCTGGCAACACCACTGCCTGGGACTAGCCAGCAAGGGAGGCAGAGGACATCTGCCACTTGATAAAGTGGCTGCTGCTCTGTTGAGTGTATGATGAACTATATTGTTTGCTGAGAGTGACAGCAAGGAAAACCGAGCCAGCCCCACAAGTGGAAAACTGCTCAGGGTGTTCTAAGGTAGTAAATAGTATGTGTATATCATACAGCAGTTAAACTAGTTCTTTAAGCACGGGATATGTGACCCTGCCCCTGTGGCTCCCTTGTAGAGAATGCTTTCTAGTTTGTCTTTGATCAGTGGTAAGCAGGCACCAGCTGCCTGCCTAGTTTATTTTTGTTCTATGAGAAAACACAGAACACCTGTTTTTCAATAATAATCACCTGTTCAGAGAAAATAATTATTATTCGTGGGTCAGAGTCTGCTCGAGGGTCTCAGCCTGGGATGCTGTTAGCCCTGAGGCTCTCAGCTCAGAAGGCTATTAGTCCCCTGATAGTCCCACTTTGCACTCTATCTTTGTGTTTGTTTCTTAATACCTTCAGTGCTGCCTGGGTGGGGGTCTCCATGACTGAGCTGGTCTCGGTACTGTTCTCCTCTCTATTGGCTTCTTGTGAACACTGGGCTCTTACCTATCTATCTCAAAGCCTCTGTGGACACAAAGAGGCCAAAAGAGGAATGGCACATGGTATCAACTCAAACGTGCAAGCTGGGCACGGTGGCTCACACCTGTAATCCCAGCACTTTGGGAGGCTAAGGCGGGCAGATCACTTGCAGTCAGGAGTTTCAGACCAGCCTGGCCAAAGTGGGGAAACCCCTCTCTACTAATAATATAAAAATCAGTGGGGCATGGTGGCAGGTGCCTGTAATACCAGCTACTTGGGAGGCTGAGGCAGGAGAATTGCTTGAACCCAGGAGGCGGAGGTTGCAATGAGCCGAGATCGTGCCACTGAACTCCAGCCTGGGTGACAGAGTGAGATGCTGTCTCAACAAAACCAACCAAACAACAACAACAACCAACATGTGGGAAGGGTGGGATAGGAGCTAAAAGATGTAGACTCCTTGTTTAGGCAGAATGTAAAATCACTACACAGAAGACCAAACTCTGGGCCCCTAACTAGTGCTGCTCCAAGAACTATCTAGGAGAGGCAAAAGGTTCTAGGCAGCAAGGCAGGCTTTTTTTTTCTTCAGCGTCAGAATTTATCAATCCAAACAACAGTAGCTACTCCCACTAGATGTTTTGAAGTTATGTTTAGTTTAAACTTTTCTATTTAGAAAATAAACCCTAATATTTATGAACTGTAAATGGCAAAATAAGTATACGAATTCACATAGGAAATTCTTACCAAAAATATAAACCTGAATTTGATCCTAAGAAAATAATTAGGCCAAGCATGGTGACTCACACCTATAATCCCAGTACTTTGGGAGGCTAAGGTGGGAGGATTGCTTGGGCTAGTCCAGGAGTTTGAGACCAGCCTGGGTAACATAATAAGACATTGTCTCTACAAAATATAAACAAAATTAGGCAGGTATGGTGGGTATGCACCTGTGGTCCCAGACACTCAGGAGGTTGAGGTGGGAGGATTGCTTGTGTCCCAGAGGTTGAGGCTGCAGTGAGCCAAAATCAAAATTGTGCCACTGCACTCTAGCCTGGAAGACACAGTAAGACCCTCCCTCAACAAAATAATTTCAAAAATTCTTTTAAACAGAGAAAAAAAGAATAATCAGACAAATTCAGATTGTGGAAAGGATTCTGGTATAGATTCTTTTTTTTAAGTCCATGCATTGGGAAGAAGGAAAAAAAAAGGCAGAGGAACTTTCTTAGATTGAAAGATATTAAAGAAAAATAACAATTATTTGCAATATGTATGTCAACCTTGATTGATTACTGGATTGAAAAAAACTACATAAAATGCTCTCGAAATAGCTGGGAAAATTTGAATATGGAATATATTGGATGAAATTGTTAATTTTTTAGGTATTAAACTGACAATGTGATTATGTAGGAAAATGTCTTTATTTTAGGGCATGTCATGTTATGACACCAAAAGCAAATTAGGGGTGAATGATGTTTGCAACTTATTTTCAAATAGCTTAGCAAACAAGATATATTTTTAAATGTATAATATTTTATATAGAAACACATACAAAGAGAGCAGAGAGAAAGCAAATGTGACACAATATTAACGATGATTAATCTAGGTGAAAGATATATAGATGTTCATTGTACCATTCTTTTGACTTCTCTGTAAGTTTGGAAAACTATAATTAAAAAGTTGGAGAAGTTATATCTATATGCTCTTCTTAAAATATTATATGAAGATAAGCACTATTATTATTATTATTATTATTATTATTTTTAGAGTCAGGGTCTCACTCTGTCATCCAGGCCGCTCACTGCAACCTCAAACTCTCCCACGTTCAAGTGATCCTCCCACCTCAGCCTCCCAAGTGGCTGGGATTACAGGCAAGTACCAACGTGCTGGGCTAATTGCTTTTTTTTTTTTTTTGGAGAGATGAGGTCTAGCTATGTCCAGGCTGGTCTCAAACTCCTGGCTCAGCCTCCCAAAGTTCTGGGATTACAGGTGTGAACCACTGTACCCAGCCAGTATTATCTTTTCATTTCATTTTCCAGTTGATTATTATTGGCTACATTTGCATACCCCACAATTATTCATTTTTTAAAAGCCAATATTTTGTTTTGTTCTGTTGTCTGACAATAAGAAGAATTCGGATGATAAACTTACAACCAATCACTGCCAAGTCCACTTGAGGAATTGCCTCTGTAGATTCATTTGTAGACCCTCTAATAAGGAGTTTTATGGCCATATGTTTCATGTTTCCCCTGATGTGCCCAGTTACTGTTCCTCTTGCTGTGGTGTTTCTTCCTGTGGCAAACATTTCCTTTACCATTTTTCTTGGCTGCTTGTGCTTTCATCCACTGCTTAACAGTATGGTTGTGCGGGCTGACACAGATTCTTCTGCGCTTGACATGAAGGCTGTTAGAAAGGGAAGCAAAAGGAAGTCACTGATAGAAAATACATGTACATAACCTCTTAGAGGCTTACAGGCAGCTCCCACTTTGGGACACTGTACTCCTAGAGACTAAATTCAGACTAAATTTCTGAATTCAGTATAGAAATGAAGTGAATTCTAAGCTGAGCACCTCAAGGTTCAATTTTGACTTTACAAACACTGCTGCCTGTGGGTCCTCAGATAACAGCGAGAGTATTAAACAAAAGAGGAGGAGAAGAAGGAATTGGATGAGGAGCAGGAGAAGGATAAAAGAAAGGCTTGAACCCGGGAGGCGGAGGTTGCCGTGAGCCGAGGTCACGCCACTGCACTCCAGCCTGGTGCCTGGTGACAGAGTGAGACTCTGTCTCAAAAAAAAAAAAAAAAAAAAAAGAAAGAAAGAAAAAAGAGGAGGAAGAAAAGAAGGAAAAGAGACAATAATAAAAACCAAGTAAAAACAGTTCTCTTCCTTGACTTCAAGCTTCACCGATTCATCCTCACAGCCCATCTCAAACACATCCTTAAGGTTTGTTTGAGGTTTTTCTGATCTGTAAGGTTTCTGTAGATTCTTTCAGCTAAATGCTGTCCTTTTTCCCCTCTGATTCTCCATGGCGAGAGTTACCTCTTTTCTGGTACTTAGTTTATTCTGTCTTTTATCTGAGTACTTGTCTCATCTCTCCTACTGGAGTCATGCTCCTTGAAGGAGGAATAGTCTAGAAGTGTCTTGAAAAGGCCTTTTCATAGCAGGAAGTTCGTAATTCATCATGGTATGAAGTAAAACTTGTTCAAAATAAGGAGAGTTTTGTTTTGTTGAAAATATTCTAGGCATTTGTTAACATTTTAATATGATATAGATGTATACCACAGTTCAGAATGTGCTTTCATATTTTCATTTTTTTTTTTTTTTTTTTTTTTTGGTGAGACAGAGTTTTGCTCTTGTCACCCAGGCCCCAAAGTGCTGCATTTACAGGAGTGAGCCACAACGCCTGGCTCATTTTCATTTTTCTGTATGAAGTTTTCACAGTGGGCTAGGAGAATGCTAGGGCGGCAACCACAGTTTCTGGTAACTAGAAGAATTTTTTGTTGAAAAAGGTATTGTGACTTCTAATTTCCCCATGAGGAGTCATCAGCTCTCATCAAACTTCACAAATCCTGCTGGCTCTACATATACAATATTTCTGTGTCCAGATAAATTGAAACTCCTGACCCTGTTATTCAGGGAAAAAACAGGGGATGTAGAGAGTAGGCTGCCATTTTTCTAGATGACCCAAGTAGAATCATTATCAACAAATGTAGGGACTCTTGAAATGGGAGAAAAGTGGGCAGAATGGGGGGAAAGTCACAAATGAGCTTTAACATAATAAAGCCAGCATGTGGGGAATGCTAATGTGAATGAAGTAGAGCATCTTAATAAGAGAACAATATATTCCCTATGTGTATTAAATAGAGAGACTTCAAAAAAAAACCACCTAATTCTCACTGTGGTCAGTGGTTTGCTATCACAGGAGAAAACATGGCTGCAGCACTGCTGCATAGGAAAAATAACAACAACAAAAAAACTGGCATTGAAGCTCCTACTCTTTCCAAAGGACTAAAACTCTTGCCTATCCCTGTGATGTCAGAAAGAAATTGAGCAGAGAAAGGTTTCAGTGACATGCAGGCTGGGTAGGGGTGGCTCACACCTGTGATCCCAACACTTTGGGAGGCCGAGGCGCACAGATCACCTGAGGTCGGGTGTTAGAGACCGGCCTGGCGAACATGGTGAAATCTTGTCTCTACTAAAAATATAAAAATTAGCTGGGCATGGTGGTGTGCACCTGCAATTCCAGCTACTTGGGAGGCTGAGGCAGAAGAATCACTTGAACCCAGGAGGCAGAGGTTGCAGTGAGCAGAGATCATGCCACTGCACTCCAGTCTGGGCGACAAGAGTGAAACTCCGTTTCAAAAAAAAAGATTTCAGTGACATGCAGATAAGCCCATAAGTTACACAGGAAAGAGCTAGGACTCAAGTCCATTATGAAAATAAGAGAGATGGGATTCAGGGAGGGGCGTCGGCACTGGGGCTGAAGGAGAGAACCTGATGGGAGAGATATAGACAGAGAATTCAGAGAAGTGGAGGACCATAGGAAAACAGGCAACAACTAGCATGCAGGCTTTTTCAAAGACGCTGGTGAAGCAACCTCTCAATGTAATTCAAGGGGGAAAAAAATCAGCTACCAGAACGCAGCTCCCAAATCTGAGATCCTATGATGTTTTAGAATCCTAAAGCTTAAAAACTTCATAAACCTCTACTTGGGTCCCACATATTTTCTACCAGCATAGAAAGAGACGAAGCAATGTTGGAAAGGGGGGCCTATTCCACATTCCCTTCCCTACTCCCAACTCCATATTCTAATGGGCATCAATCCCCACCTTCCCAATGGTGAGTTTGTAGGTGGAGAGTTTTGACTGTAAGAAATCATGAGGCCAATCCCCTGATTTTTTTTTTCTTAACTCACAGGAAGGTAGCTGGAGATAGTCTGATGGACATAAAGGGGCGGCCCTGCCATAGAGATTATACCTTTAAACTTTATTTCTTTACCCATTCCTCTACACACAACAATGCCTCACAACCACATCTGAAAAACTACTCAAGTCTTCCAGATACTTCCATTTAAAAATCTCAAATTTTCTCACAACAGAAAGTGTCTGTTTGATCAAGAATCTTCAGCCCTCTGCCCAAGATAAATAACTTTTTACTGTATTTATGTTCAGAAACATCCAGAAGCTTATTAAATGAAATCAATGTAGAGGAGTTTGAACAAGAAAGCTACTGTCTTGGGCATCAAAAATTACAATGATCATTTATAAGGTACGAAACAAAGGACATATTTCTAGGCAGAAAAGAAAAAGAAGCCTAGTATGTTTACGAATTTGATTTTATTTGAGATTAGGTCACAGCAACTCTGTTTCTTAGCACAGAGAGGTCAATTCACAAATACTGCTTGAATAAAGTAAATATTTTTAAATCTAAGTGATTGGCTTCCTAGTTCGTCTTCAATTAAAATTGAGTCCTTTTTAAAATGAAGACTCATGTTTCTGATTATATTTTACTTTATCACAGTGAAATATCAGTTCTGTTCTATGCCTTTCAGATCTCTGACACCTGCTTATCCCAAAGAAATGTCCCTGTGAATAGTTACCAATAGCTTCCCTGGATAACCTCCAGAATCCATCTTATACATCCACAGAAACTTCCTCAGTTTTTTTTCTCCAAGCCTTTCTGGGAGTCATATTGGAGCCCTTACAGGTTTCAAGCTTCAAGTCTGAAGTGATATACGCCAACAAGGTGGAAGGAATTGAGAGGAGTTGAAAATGTGGAGTTTCTCAGAGCAACTGGAGCAGGTTCAGACAGATTTAGTTTAGCTGTGTCCACCCTACATAAATATCCAGCTGTTTCTAACTACCTAGAGCATTGTCTATCCATGAATTGTCTATGAATGTTTTACTCTCTATTACCAACAATATTCTTTGAGATTAAATAAAAAACTGGTAGAATCTCAGCCAAACATACACCAAGGAGTTTTCCAAAGAAGTTGGGAACTTGGAGCACCTCTCAGAAGGCACTTCATTGGTATGTAGTCCCTGGAGTGCCAGGGGTGATGCTGGTTTCTAATGACTGACTAAACCACCTGAGCCAATGGAGCCAGGTGGTAACTTGAACTGAGGAGATGCGAGAAAATTCTCAGTCCTCTCCCTTCTCCCACAAAGACACTCATGCTTAATACAAGTTTGGATCAATAATTGTTTCCTCCCCTACATCTAACCCTGAGTGTGATCTTTAAACTTTATTCGATCTCAGAACCTTTGAGAATCTTATAAAACCTATGGACCTTCTAAAAATGCTCACATGTTCATATACAAAAATTTCAGGAAGTTTACAGCCCCTAACCTGATGAAAGTCTTTCAACAGACATCTTACAAACTTCCTCTGAACTTTTAAGAACCCTTGTCTTAGGGCCTTTTTTCCTCAAAATTGAATAATGGATAAATCCCTCTGAAAGGGGAAAAAAAGTACATCTCAAGTTCCAGAGACCATCTCAAATCATTAAGCTGATCTGCAGAACCCAGCTGGATAAAGAGTCCCCCTGGAGACTCTAGGCAGGCAGAACCCATTTTGTCACCACTGCATTCCCAGCACATAGGACAGTGCTTAGTGCATAATCATTAATTCATAAATATTTGTTGAATTCACTGAAAGAACAAGGTTTCTGAGTGACTCAGGAGCTCAGGCATAAGCAATGGGCTTATTTATAGCCCAAAGAAAAGAGCACCAAATGGCTTACTAGCATCACCTGGAGCCACAAATGGTGTTAAAACCGGCATGCCAGGGAGATGCCTGATACTCAGATGCGGTGGAGTTAAGGGAGGGCATTTTATGGTTAATCCCACCACTCCTTTAGAATGGCATTGGAGGCATACAGTGTTCTGAACCAGGAGACCTGGGTTCATATCCTGTTTCTGTCATTCACGAGCTGTACACAGGTGAACTGGGTAACCTCCATCACAGCTTTCTCCTGTGTGTGGTCAGGAGATCATTTATGCCTTCCTCACAGCATTGCTGTCAGAATCTAGATTTGCTAAATATCAATATAGTTCAGATGTTAGAGCCTCCACAGAGATATTAAGTACATATACACACAAAGCTTTTAATAACTGAGCCAGGGGCAGAGGTGGGAGGCTTCACCATGAGCCAACACCACAGAATCAAAAGCAGAGATTGGATTGGCATTTGTGATTGGATTGCATACAGCACTTTTGACAGATATTTCCATGCTTCTTTTTGAACCTTTTTTTGTTTTGTTTTTCTTTGTCTTTTTGTTGCTGTTGTGGTGGTGGCTTTTTGAGACAAAGTCCTCCTCTGTCACCCAGGTTGGAGTGCAGTGGCACAATCATGGCTCACTGCAGCCTCAAACTGGGCTCAAACGATCCTCCAACCTCAGCCTCCCAAGTAGCTGGGACTATAGGTGCGTGCCACCATGCCTGGCTAGTTTTAAAGTGTTTTGTAGAGATGGGGGTCTTGCCATGTTGCCCTGGCTGGTCTTGAACACTTAGGCTCAAGCGATACCCCTGTCTTGGCCTCCCAAAGTGCTGGGATTACAGGCATAAACTGCCACACCTGGCCTACATTTTTGAAACTTATGCTCCTGATGAATTCAGAAAGTAGAAATGACAGCAACCCATATACTGGAAAAGTTTAAAAGCCATGAAATATAACAGAGTCATCTTTTTGGGGGAATTTTGTTTTGCTTAGGAAAGTCATGAACACGTTTTGGTGACTGGGGGAATTTAGTCCTAAGCACAGCACCACAGGGTGGATGTAGATGGTAAGCTGGTATGGGGCTCAGGACATCCCTGCACAGAGAGACTATGAATTTACTCCAGGGAGCCTGGGCCTAAAGGACAGAATATTTACTCTTCCCTCCCTTGTTTGGATGATTATTTTTACGTTGAAGTCAAGCAAAGCCTTTCAACCTATTATTTGTTAGTCAGGGAAATAATGACTCAGGTTTAAACTTCCCTGCTGAAGAGCACTCACATGACAGCAGCCAAGTCACAGTCCCCATCAGCTCTCTGGATGCGACACAAATTCACTCTTTCCAGAAGCCTTCTGGGAATATGATGTGAAACCTCCGTGCAACAGCTGGAGGGAATGGGAAGTATGGCTAAAAGAAGAAAAGAAAGAAAATGTTAAATCTTACAGTTTATAGAACACAGGCACAGTTCTCATTTTAAAGATTTCAGAGAAACAGAATGTTAATCCACACAAACAAGGGGCAAACATGGCTTTGTGAATACAGACCTGGGCAGGACATGTTCCCACTTTCCGGAATTTAAGCTGTATTTGTGAGAGAGAGAAAATGTAAATTTAGGTGAAGACACAAAACAAATTAAAGATATGAAAAAAGCTGCAGACAAGGATTCTGGTGGTACTGCAGACTGATCAAAGATGAAAGGAGTGAGGTCAGCATGGTGTTTCATGCATTTTGGAACCAGAAAAGCATCATTTGTTCAGCAAATGTTTATTGATTGCTCATTCTGTGGCAGGCCCTGAGCTCTGCATTCAAATGTTTAAATAAACAAGGCACAATCTGTCCTTGTGATTCTTAATAGTCCAGTGGGAGGTAGGCCAGAAACAAATAATCCCAACGCAGCAAAATAAGTATTCAAGAGATATGTTCAAAGTGCTATGGGATTATACAGGAAAGAAGCCAGATTTGAAAGGCCATGTTGTATGATTCCCTTTATATGAAAGATCCAGGATGGGCAAATCCATAAGGAGAGAACGTAGATTAGTGGTTGCCAGCGGCTGGGGGGCTAAGGAATGCAGAGGGAGGAATGAAAGGAGAGGACAGGGAGTGACTGCTAACAGGTACAAAGATCTCTTTTTGGAGTGATGAAAATGTGCTGGAATTAGATATTGGTGATTGCACAAATCTGTGGATATATTGAAGACCACTGAATTTTATACTTTAAAATGGAGAATTTTTATTGTGTGTGAATACTGGTTGTTCCTACATTTATTAATGCATTTATTTCCTAAAACTAATTGTTTCTTTCTTTAGCTATGCTGTGCTGCCTATCATCCAAGTGAAACTCCTAATATCCTGAACAAGGTATTGCGTTTATCCACGTATCCACCAATTCATTCACCCATCTCACTATATGTGAATCATTATGCTAGACCCTGAAAGCAGAAAGATGAAGGGTTACTAGCCTCAAAGATTAGTTGTGACCAAAGCAATACTAATGGGAAGCGTACTTTCAGAAGCATGGTAGCAATTAAGAATCACAAGAAAATTTGTGTGTTTAGGAATTTGAGTTATCTGAGTGCTGATATCAATTCAAACAGTTTTAAAACAGAAAAGTACTGGGGACATATATGTACTTAGTAAACTGGATTGCATTTCTCAAATATTAATATAAACGTAGGATGTGCTCAGCTGGAGATCACTTGATCTAAGTCAGATTAACTATCAAAAGGCAAGAAGCAGGCCAGCATTTATTACATGTTAGTAGGTGCAACCAGTGCCCTCCAGAGGAAGCAGAAAATATAAGAGGCCAGGAAATAACTTTGGAGAGGACATGGAAGTTAGGCAATGAAGAATGTAAACTGTGTAGTTCCAAATAAAGCAACTGTGAAATTCTGTTAGATAACGTCGCTCCCACGTTGCTCCCTAGAGGTCCCCTCCTGCATCCTCCTGTAAGAATATTGCCATTTTGTTTGTTTGTTTTTTTGCATTTTAGGTTTTAGGGTACATGTGAAGAACATGCAAGATTGTTGCATAGGTACACACAAGGCAGTGTGATTTGCTGCCTTCCTCCCCATGACCTATATCTGGCATTTCTCCCCATGCTATCTCTCCCCAACTCCCCACCCCCCACTGTCCCTCCCCTATTTCCCCCTGACAGACCCCAGTGTGTGATGCTCCCTTCCCTGTGTCCATGTGTTCTCATTGTTCAACATCCACCTATGAGTGAGAACATGCAGTGTTTGATTTTCTGTTCTTGCATCAGTTTGCTGAGAATGACGGTTTCCAGGTTCATCCATGTCCCTACAAAGGACACGAACTCATTGTTTTTTATGGCTGCATAGTATTCCATGGTGTACATGTGCCACATTTTCCCTGTCCAGTCTAACATCGATGGGCATTTGGGTTGGTTCCAGGTCTTTGCTAT
>CAUYLG010018353.1:0-15759 GCA_963573385.1 Cacajao melanocephalus
TGTGATATATCATTATTATTATTTTATTCACTTTTTTTTGAGACAGAGTCTCGCTCTGTCTTCCAGTCTGGAGTGCTATGGTGCGATCTCAGCTCGCTGTGACCTCCACTTCCTGAGTTCAAGCGATTCTCCTGCCTCAGCATCCCGAGTAGCTGGGATTACAGGCATGTGCCACCACATCCTGTTAATTTTTGTATTTTTAGTAGAGATGGGGTTTCACCATGTTGTCCAGGCTGGTCTTGAACTCTTGACCTCATGATCCACCCTCCTTGGCCTCCCAAAATGCTGGGATTACAGGCATGAGCCACTGTGCCAGGCCTTGTTTTTTTTTTTTTTTTTTTTTTTGTAGATAATGTAAATGGGATTGTTTTCTTGATTTCAGTTAGTTTGTTATTGTTATATAGAGACACTACCCATTTTTGCATATTGATTTTGTTTTCTACAAATTTACTGAATTCACTTACTAGCTCTAAGAGATTTCTGGTGTGTGCAGTCTTTAGGTTTTTCTATATACAAGATCATGTCATTTGCAAAGAGGTAGAATTTGACTTCTTTTTTTCCTAATTGGATGTCCTTCATTGCTCTGGTAAAAACTCCCAGTACTGTGTTGAAAATAAGAGTGGGAAAATGGGCATTCTTGTCATATTCCAGTTCTTAGAAGAAAAACTTTCAGCTTTTCTCCATTCAGTATCATAGCTGTGAGTTTCTCATACACAGCCTTTATTATGTTGAGGTGTTTTCTTCCTATACCTAACCTGTTGAGAGTTTTTATCATAAAGAGATGCTCAATTTTATAAAATGTTTTTTTCTGTATCTATTCATTGATGTGATGTATCTTCTTTATTGATTTGCATATTTTAAATCATCCTTACATTTCTGAAGTATAATCTCACTTTATTATTATGTATTTCTCATTGATGTGTTGTTGGATTTAGTTTGCTATGATTTTGTTGACAATATTTGTATCTATGCTCATCGGGGATACTGAACTATACTTTTCTTTTTTGTTTTGTCCTTGTCTTGTTTTGGTATAACTTTGGCCTTATAGAATGAGTTAGAAATAATTCTTTCCTCTTCAATTTTTGGGAATAGTTTAAAAAGAATTAGAGTTTATTCTTTAAAAGTTTGGTAGAATATGACAGTAAAGCCATCTGCTCTTGGGCCTTTTTTTGGGTGGGGGGGGGAGAGTTTTTATTGCTGATTCAATCTTCTTACTTACTACTGGTCTGTTCAAGTTTTCTATTTCTTCATCGTTCGATCTTGGCAGGTTATATGTGTTCAGGAATTAATCCATTTCCTGAAGGTTTTCTAATTTATTGGTGCATAGATAGTCGTAATAGTCTCTAATGATTTTTGTGTTTCTGTGATATCTGTCATAATATCTCCTTTTTTCATTTCTGATTTTATTTATTCAAATCTTCTCTCTTTTTTCTTAGTCTAGCTAATGGTTTGCCAATCTTGTTCATCTTTTCAAGAAACCGAATTTTCATTAATCATTTATATTTTTTAGTCTCTATTTCATTTAGTTCTGCTCTGATCTTTATTATTTATCTTTTTCTACTAACTTTGGATTTGGTTTGTTCTTTCTTCTCTGGTTCCTTGAGTTATATCATTAGGTTGTTTTTAAAAATAATATTTTCTTTTTTGATATAATTTATGGCTATAAACTTTCCTCTGGGTACTGTTTTTGCTGTATTCCACAGGTTTTTGTTTGTTGTGTTTCCATTGTTTTAAGACTTTTTATATTTACTTTTTAATTTATCTACTGGCTCAATTATCATTTAGGAGTGTGTTATTCAATTTTTTTGTATTTGTACAGTTACTAAATGTTTCTCTTGTTATTGAAATCTAGTTTCATTCCATTGTGGACTGAGAAGACACTGTATATAATTTCAATTTTTAAATATTTGTTTCAATTTCTTTTGTGGCCCAATATATGATCTGTCCTGGAGAATGTTCCATGTGCTGACAAGACAGAAGAAGACTATATTCCAATATGCATTCTGCTGCTGTTTAATAAAATGTTCTATAAATGTCTGTTAGGTCTATAATGCAGTATAAATTTGAAATTTCTTTGTTGAGATGAATCTGTTTAACACTGAAAGTGTGGTACTCAAATCCCCAACTATTCTTGTATTAGGATCTAAAATTTTCTTTATATATCTAAGTGCTCTGGTGTTGGTGCATATATATTTAAAATTGTTATATCTTCTTGCTTAATCGATCCTTTTATAATTATATAATGACCCCTCTTTATCTCTTTTTATGCTTACTGACTTAAAGTTTATTTTGGCTGATATAAGTACAGCTGCTCCTTCATGGTTTTTATTTGTGTGGATTTTCCTTTTCTATCGCTTTACTTTCAGTCTATTTGTGTTCTTACTGGTTAAATGGTTTCTTTAAGCAGAATGTAAGTTGGGCCTTGCTTTTCAGCCATTCAACTAGTGTATATATTTTAATTGAGAAATTTAAATTATTTACCTTCAAGATTTTTACTGATAGATGAGAACTTACTCCTGTCATTTTGTCAAGTGGTTTGTGATTGTTCTGTGTTTCTTTTCTTTCTCTTTTATTGCTTATCTTTGCAATTTGGTGGTTTTCTGTAGTGATGAAATTTGATTCTTTTCTCTTTCCCATTTGTGTATCTGCTCTATCAGTGAGCTTTATACTTTTGAATATTTTCATAATGATAGATATTATTCTTTTGCTTCTAGATGTAGAAATCCTTTGAGCATTTCTTGTAGGGCTGGTCTAGTGATAATGTAACTCACCAGTTTTTGTTTGTCTGGTCAACACTTTATATTTCCTTTATTTCTGAAGGATAGTTTTGTTGGGTGTAACATTCTTGGTTAGCAGATTTTTCTTCTTTTGGCACTCTGAATATATCATTCTAATCTCTCCTGGCCTGTAAGGTTTCTACTGAGAAGTCTGTTGTTAGTCTGATGGAGATTCCCTTATGTGTGACATGATACTTTTCTCCAGCTGTTTTACAACTCTGTCTTTGTTTTTGACTCTTGATAATTTGAATGCAGTGCCTCAGAGATGATTTTTTGGGGGTTGAATCTATTTGAGAATCTTTGGGCTTCCTGCATCTAGATATCCATATTTTTTCCAAGACTTGGCAAGTTTTCAGCTATTATTTTGTTAAATAGGGTTTCTGTGAATTTTTCCATCTCTTTTTCTACTGGAACTTCCCAAATTTGAATATGTATTCACTTATGTTGTCTCATATGTCTTTTTGCATTCTTTTTTATTCTCATAGACTTTTTGCATTCTTTTTTATTCTTTTTTTTTCTTTTTGTATCTTTCCGATTGAGTTATTTCAAAAGACATGTCTTCAACTTCAGAAATTCTTGTGCTTGATCAAGTCTATTGTTAAAGCTCTCAATTGTAGTTTTTACTTCATTCATTAAATTCTTTAGTTGCCACATTTCTGTTTGTTTGGTGTTTTAAATGATATCTATTACTTTGTTGAATTTCTCATTCAGATCAGGAATTGACTTTTTTATTTCTTTGTATTTTCCACCTACATTCTTTGTGTCACTCAATTTCTTCAAAATAATCATTTTGAATTCTTTTTCACATACCACATAGATTTCCTTGTCCTTGGAATCTGTTACTAGAGAATTATTATGTTCATTTGGAGGTGTTGTGTTTCTTTCCTTTTTCAGTTTATTGTGTTGTTATGTTGATATCTATGCATCTGATATAACAATTGATTCATTGAATTTTATGGAGCAGCTTTCATGAAGAAATAGTGTTTCCCATAGATGTATCTATAGTGTTGTCTGTGTAGGGTACCCCGTCTCTGGTTCTGAGTGGCACTGTAGTGTAATCTCCATGCATTTGATTTCTTCAGCTGTAACCAACATCAGCAATGCCTGCAAGTTTCTCGGTGGCTTAGGCTGCAGTATTTTGTGCAGGCTGCAGTATAGCTTTACTGGGGACTGGGATGCTAGGTGGGCCAGTCCTCAGGGCCCTAAGTGGCTCACATGGACCTCAATGGTGGCAGCAGTGTGCTCTGGATAGGCCAGTCCTCTGGTACCTGGGTAGGGTATATGGTCTTCATCTATGGTGACAGCTGGCTTTGAAGAATGATCCTTGGGATTTTGGATGGTACACACCAGCACTGGTGGTGGCAACAACAGCCTCAGCAGGTTAGGTGAGCCCATGGGTGGTGTGTGTTGGCATTGGCAGCAGGCTCATTTGCTGAGCTAATAGGGCTAATTTTTGGGGCCCCAGGTAATTGGAGACATCTGTGTTAGTGGTTTTAGCCTGAGCAAATTAAGTTTTGTGTTCCTTGGTAGCACATGCAGGCATATAGTGGCCCTGTTGCTGGAGAAGGAGGGGTTACTGGAGAAGGAGGGGTCACTGTCACTGGTGGCTC
Organism: Cacajao melanocephalus; assembly: GCA_963573385.1. Classification (NCBI taxonomy): domain Eukaryota; kingdom Metazoa; phylum Chordata; class Mammalia; order Primates; family Pitheciidae; genus Cacajao; species Cacajao melanocephalus. Next base: position 4,388 of record CAUYLG010018353.1, read on the forward strand.
TCTATGTCATGGAGACAGCCTCCCTTATGCGCTAAACTGCCTGTTCCTCTGTGTATAGAGTACTGCATGTGCTTGGGTGCTGGGGGTATGGCCACAACCCTGAGTCTAGCTAGTTTTATGACACTGCAGCCCTCTGAGTGATTGTAGGGTGATGTCAGTGGGATCTCAGAGATATGGAAGTGTAGGGATTGTTTGGCCCCAGGACAAGATGCAGTATGATGGTGGCTCCATTATCAAAATGATGCTGTACGGCCACAGCTTGAATCCTAGTGGGTGGGTGGGACCCAGCATCAATTCCTTCTCTGGGACAATGTAGTTATGTGAACTCCAGGAAGCTCACCATACTAGGCTTAGGCCTGTGAGGGCCTAGGGGCTCTCCTGTAGCTAGGATTGCAGGTATCTGTGGTGGGAATGTGGACTGTTGGGGATCTCTGGCTTATTGTTTCCCCCCAATGGGAAGTCTGTCCATGCTCTGATGCTCCAAGCTGATGCTGGCCAGCTGTTTCACTTCCCTCTCTGTGCTGCCACCTTAAGTTTCTGTGACTCAGAGGGTCTCTTTCATTTCTCTTCTGAATTCGAGTGTTCATCCTTATATGTTCTATTCAACATGTGGTTATCCACTTCCTTCAAGTTATTTAATGAATCTTAAGGAATACACAGCAAATTTAAGAAACTAAGCAAAGCAACTGAAATGCAGAATGGAATTTTCAGCAGTCTCTTGGTGCTTTGTAGACAAAAGTTGGGTTTCAGAAACTCTCAAAGGAGATGGGGGAGGTAGGTAGTGAATACCTAAGCTGTCACTTGAGATCCCTGGAGGCTATAACACCCTGGAGGCCATGTCACCATGGAGGCAAACTATGCCTTATAAAGATTGTGACCCTGGTAACTACTGTTCTACTCTCTACTTCTATGAGATCAATTTTTTAAGATTCGATGTATGAGTAAGATCATGTGAAACTTGTCTTTCTCTGCCTGGCTTATTTCACTTAACATTGTGTTCTCTAGGCTCACTATGTTGTGACAAATAACAGGATTTTGTCTTTTTTTATGGATATGCTAATTACCATGACTTGATTTTTAGCAGTGTATGCATGTACCAAAACATCATACTGTACCCTATAAATATGTACAGTTACTACCTGTCAATTTACAAAAAGATTACAATACTACCTTAAGTCAACTGAATTCTTTATTGGCTCTAAATAATCTGACTCCATTGTAGATGCCTCACAGAAGATAGATAAATTCTCACTAGAGAATAATACAGCATCCAAAGCCATCAATTTTTAACATCTAGATGTCCTCATTACAAAAAATACCATTTTCAACAGGAATGCTTCCAGCTTTTGCCCATTCAACATATTAGCTGTGGGTTTGTCATAAATAGCTCTTATTATTTTGAGATATGTTCAATCAATATCTAGTTTATTGAGTGTTTTTAACATGAAGGGATGTTGAATTTTGTCAAAGGCCTTTTCAGCATCTATTGAGATAATCATGTGGTTTTTGTCTTGTTTTGTTTACATGATGGATTATGTTAATTGATTTGCATATGTTGAACCAGCCCTGCATCCCAGGGATGAATCCGACTTGTTATGGTGGATAAGTTTATACTGCTAGATTCAGTTGGTCAGTATTTTATTGAGGATTTTCCTGTCAATGTTCCTCAGGGATATTGGCCTGAAGTTTTCTTTTTTGTTGTGTCTCTGCAAGGTTTTGGTATCAGGATAGTGCTGGCTTCATAAAATGAGTTAGGAATGAGTCCCTCCTTTCCAATTGTTTGGAATAGTTTCAGAAGGAATGGAACCAGCTCTTCTTCGTACCTCTGGTAGAATTTGGCTATGACTCTATCTGGTCCTGGGCATTTTTTGGTTGGTAGGCTATTAATTACTGCCCCAGTTTCAGAACTTTTTATTGGTCTATTCAAGGATTTGACTTATTCCTGGTTTAGTCTTGGGAGGGTGTATGCATCCAAAAATGTACCTATTTCTTCTAGATTTTCTAGTTTATTTGCATAGAGATGTTTATAGCATTCTCTGATGGTAGTTTGTATTTCTGTGGGGTCAGTGGTAATAGCCCCTTTATTATTTTTAATGGGTCTATTTGATTCTTCTCTCTTTTCTTCTTTATTAGTCTAGCTAGAAGTCTATCTATTTTGTTAACTTTTTTCAAAAACCAGCTCCTGAATTCATTCCTCTCAGCCCAAAAACTCCTTAAGCTGGTAGAGAAGCAGAGAGCCAACTTATGAATGAACTCCCATTCACAATGGCTACAAAAATAATAAAATACCTAGGAATACAGTTAACAAGGGATATTAAGGACTCTTCAAGGAGAACTACAAACCACAGCTCAAGAAAATAAGAAAGGACACAAACAAATGAAAAAACATTCTATCCTAATGGATAGGAGGACTCAATATCGTGAAAATGGTTATACTGCCCAAAATAATTTATAGATTCAATGCTATTCTCATCAAACTAACATTGACATTCTTCACAGAATTAGAAAAAAAGACTTAAATTTCATATGGAATCAAAGACGACTCCATATAGCCAAGAAAATCCTAAGAAAAAGAACAAAGCTGGAGGCATCATGCTACCTGACTTCAAGCTATACTACAAGACTATAGTAACCAAAACAGCATGGTACCAAAACAGACATATAGACCAATGGAACAGAACAGAGACCACAGAAATAACACCACATATCTACAACCATCTGATCTTTGACAAACCTGACAAAACAAGCAATAGGGAAAGGATCTCCTATTCAATAAATGGTGATGGGAAAACTGGTTAGCCATATTCATAAAACTGAAACTGGACCCCTTCCTTATATCTTATACAAAAATTAACTCAAGATGGATTAAAGACTTAAATGTAAAACCCAAAACCAGAAAAACTCTAGAAGAAAACCTAGGCAATACCATTCAGGACATAGGCATGGGCAAAGACCTCATGACGAAAACACCGAAAGCAATTGCAACAAAATCCAAAATTGACAAATGGGATCTAACTAAACTAAAAAGCTTCTGTACAGCAAAAGAAACTATCATCAGAGTGAACAGATAACCCACAGAATGGGAGAAAATTTTTGCAACTACTCATCTGACAAAGGTCTAATAACCAGAATCTACAAGGAACTTAAACAAATTTACAAGAAAAAAAACAACAAGAATCTACAAAGAAGAACTAAAACAGATTTACAAGAAAAAAACAAGCCCATTCAAAAGTGGGCAAAGAACATGAACAGACACTTTTCAAAAGAAGGCATATATGAGGCCAACAAACATGAAAAAATGCTCATCATCACTTGTTATTAGAGAAATGCAAATCAAAACCACATTGAGATACCAGCTCACACCAGTTATAATCTCAATCATTAAAAAAATATGTAGACAACAGATGCTGGAGAGGATGTGGAGAAATAGGAACACTTTTACACTGTTGGTGGGAGTGTAAATTAGCCCAACCATTGTGGAAGACAGTGTGGAGATTCCTCACAGACTTGGAAATAAAAATTCCATTTGACCCAGCAATCCCATTACTGAGTATATATCCAAAGGATTATAAATCGTTCTACTATAAGGACACATGTACACAAATGTTCATTGCGGCCCTGTTTACAATAGCAAAGACCTGGAACCAACCCAAATACCCATCGATGATAGACTGAACCAGGAAAATGTGGCACATATACACCATGGAATACTATGCAGCCATAAAAAAGGATGATTTCATGTCCTTTGTAGGGACATGGATGAATCTAGAAACGCTCATTCTCAGCAAACCGACACAAGAATAGAAAATCAAATACCACATGTTCTCACTCATAGGCGGGTGTTGAACAATGAGAACACATGGACACAGTGAGGGGAGCATCATACACTGGGGTCTATTGGGGGGCCAGGTGAGGGACAGTGGTGGGGGTGGGGAGTTTGGGGAGGGATAACATGGGAGAAATGCCAGATATAGGTGATAGGGGGATGGAGGCAGCAAACCACATTGCCATGTATGTACCTATGCAACAATTCTGCATGATCTGCATATGTAACCCAAAACCTAAAGTACAATAAAAAAAAAAAAGAAAGAAACAGAGGATGATTAAACCAAACTTCACAGGAAAATAAAATCTCATCAAAAAGTGGGCAAAGAATATGAACAGACACTTTTCAAAAGAAGACATTTATACAGCAAACAAACTTATGAAAAAACGCTCAACATCACTGATCATTAAAGAAATGCACATCAAAACCATAATGAGATAACCTCTTATGTCAGTCAGAATGGCAATTATTAAAAAGTCAAGAAATAATAGATGCTGGCAAGGCTGTGGAGAAGTAGGAACACTTTTATACTGTTGATGGGAATGTAAATTAGTTCAACCATTGTGAAAGACAGTATGGTGATTCCTCAAGGATCTAGAAACAGAAATACCATTTGATCCAACAGTCCTATTACTAGGTATATACCCAAAGAAATATAAATCATTCTACTATAAAGACACATGCACACATATGTTTATTGCAGCACTATTTACAATAGCAAAGATTTGGAACCAACCTAAATGTCCATCAATGATGGACTGGATAAAGAAAATGTGGTAAATATACATCATGGAATACCATGCAGCCATAAAAAGGAATGAGATCTTGTCCTTTGAAGGGACATGGATGAAGCTAGAAGCCATCATCCTCAGAAAACTAAAACAGAAACAGAAAAGCAAACATTGTATGTTCTCAGTCATACATGCTAGTTGAACAGTGAGAACACAGGAACATACGGAGGGGAACATCATACAGCAGGGCCCATTGTGGGGTAGGAGGGTGAGAGGAGGTAACTTAGAGGATGGGTCAATAGGTGCAGCAAACCACCATGGCACACATATACCTGTGTAACCTGCACATTTTGCACATGTATCTCAGAATTTAAACTAAAAATAAATAAAAATAAGGGAATAGCTAAAAATTAAAAAAATTAAAAATAACACCAGGCATACTACAAAATAGGACACATTTATGACTTAGATATCAGGATTATCAGACATGTACTTTAAAATAATGGAGAGTATTATGCTAAAAACATTGAAATTGGCTGGGCATGGTGGTTCACGCCTGTAATCCCAGCACTTTGGGAGGCCAAGGCAGGAGGATCACCTGAAGTCAGGAGTTCGAGACCAGCCTGGGCAACATGGTGAAACCCTGTCTCTACTAAAAATACAAAAATTAGCCAGGCATGGTGGTGGGCACCTGTAATCCCAGCTACTTGGAAGACTGAGGCAAGAGAATCACTTGAACATGGGAGGCAGAGGTTGCATTGAGCCAAGATTGCACTATTGCACTCCAGCCTGGGCAGCAAGAGTGGGACTCCTCCTCAAAAAAACAAAAACAAAAACACCTGAAATCAATATGGAAAAATTTACCAGACTATTAAATCTAAAATAAAATCAAATAAAAATTCAAAAACTAAAAAGTATGATAAATTAAGCTGTAACTAGATTTACATTATCATTAATTCAATACAACTAAAGAAGGAATTAGTAAATTGGAAGTCATATCAGTAGAAAATAACCAGACTTGAGCACAGAGAACAAGAAGAGCAGAAATACAGTGTAAAAAACATACGGGGCATGTTAAGAAGGTCCTTCCAGAATGAGAGGGGAGAAATGAGGTAGATGCAATATTGAAATAATAGTAAATATTTTTCCAAAGCCAAGAAAATAAGCTATAAATCTAAGAAATACTAAAAGCTTTAAATAGGATAAACATTTACTCACTTATCCCCTCACTCCATTCCACCCCTGCATGTTACATCATAGCAAAAGTTGGATTTATTCTAGGAATGCTAGGTTGATTTAACATTATCAAAATCAGTAAAATGCAATTAATCACTGTAATTGCATAACAGAGAAAAACTACTATCATCTTAGTGGATACACTAAAAGCACTGGATAAAATTCAAACCTCAATAATGGTTAAAAAGGGAAATAATTTAGCAAAATAGATATAGGGAAGTTCCTTAGTTGGATGTACAAGCATGTACAAAAAGCTTAGAGCAAGCATTATACCTAAGTTTGGTATATCAAAAATTTTCCTTTTCAGATCAAAAACAAGACAAAGGTACTTAATATCTCTGCTTTTATTTAACATTGTAATAGGGGTCTTAGCCAGCACAATAAAGCAAAAAGAATGATTAAGAAGGAAGAAATAAAACTGCCATTAGAATATTCAGAATAATCTACACACTATTATTTATTGTGAACATCATAAGGACGTTAGGTTAAAAAATCAGTACGAAAATCTTTTGTATTTCTATATACTAGTGACAAAGATTTTTAAAATATAAATTTTTAAAATATAAATATACTGTTTATAATGGCATCAAAAGTCAAATACCAAGGAATACATCTAACAAAAAAAATGCAAGAGTTCAATGGAGAAAATTTTTAAATATTATGGAAGTAAATTAAAGAGACCTAAGTAAATTTTGCCACAGTCATAGATTGAATACTAATATTGTTAAGATATGATGTCTCTACAAGTTGATCTATAAGTAAATGCATCCTCAATCAAGATCTCAATAAATGTTTTTGTGGGGAGAGGATGTGAAAATCAGTAAGCTGATTCTAAAATTTTTGTGGGATATAAAATTTCAGAAATGCTCAAGATAATCTTCAAGAAAAGAAAATTTGGAAAACTTACACTATTGCATGTCAAGACTAATTATAAGATTATAGTAATGAAAATCAGCGTGCTATTTGCACAAGGAGAGGCAAACTGCTCAGTGAAACTTAATAGAAAGTCCAGAAACACACCCAAACAAACATACAGTCGTTTGATTTATGGCAAAGATGACACTGAAGTGCAGTGAGGAAAAGAGCTTTTCATTTAGTGGTACTGAATCAACTGAATATCCGTATTGTAAAGAGAAATTATACTCAAAATCAATTGCAGGCAGATTATATATCTAAATGTAAAAGGTAAAACCAATAAACTTCTGGAATTAACAGAAGAAAATATCCTCATGTTTTGGGGGAATGGAAAGACTTTAAAAGCACTAAATGTAATAATAAATAAAACACAAGCAAACAAATCATAATCAGTAAATAAGACTATACAAAATTAAGAAATTTGATCTAATAACAACATGAACAGAATGAAAAGGCAAGCCAAGAAGGTAGAAGATAATTTTTGTGATACTATAACCTATCAAGGACACATAAATAAAGTGTGTAAAGAACTTGCACAATAAAAGAGACATAACTAATAGATAAATGGACAAAGTATATAAACACAGGCTTCACAAAAGAAGAGATCTAAATGGCAAGTAAATATGTGAACAGATGCCCCAAATTATTAGTTATCAGGTAAATACAAATTTAAATCATAAGATACCATTATATATCCACCAGCATTTTACCTCTTGAAAAGATTAATTAAATTGATAAATACCTAGCAAGACTGATTAAAAGACTTTAACCATTGTTGTGTGAAAAAGGAGACATCACTAAAGATATTTCAGACATTGAAATTAGTATTTCATTGTGAAAAAACTTATGCCAAAAATTTTGAAAATTGAGATATCCCAGCACTTTAGGAGGCCAAGGTGGGCAGATCACCTGAGGTCAGGAGTTCGAGACCAGCCTGGCCAACATGGCAAAACCCCATCTCTGCTAAAAATACAAAAATTAGCTGGGCATGGTGGCACATGCCTGTAATCCCAGCCACTTGGGAACCTGAGGTGGGAGAATCACTTGAACTCAGGAGGCGGAGGTTGCAGTGAGTGGAGATCGAGCCATTGCACTCCAGCCTGGGCAACAGAGAAAGACTCTTTTTAAAAAGTAAAAAAAAAAAAAAGAAACAGATTTCTAAAAAATCACAACTTTTCAAAACTCACATGAGAAGAAACAGAAAATCAGAATAGTCTTGTAGTTGCTAAAGATATTGAATCAGTAATTTAAAACTTTCCCACAAACAAAACAATGTCCATATGGCATCAACACTGTATTCAATCAAGCATTTATTATTAAAGAAATTGATAGAATTAAGAAAGAATCCACTTGATCTTACTTGGTCCTAGCATGTTCTCTTTTAAGGAACATGGTATTGCATTTTTGGAACAAGAGAGAAGAAATTTGGCCCTAGAATAAGGAAGAATTATATAGCCATGATAATACAAACACTGTTTGTTGACTTCCGATATTAGAATCAATCTAGAGGCAAGCCTTGAAATATTTAACTGTGCATAGAGGCAAAATGTACATAACGTTTTGACAACATAAAATGAGATCTATAAAAGGTAGAAGTTTAAAATTTGTAGGAAAGAGTAGTAGCAGTAATATTCTCATATTGCAAAATAGGAAATGATACAGTGTTTAAAAATGTAACAGGAAGAAGAAATTTAGATGCTGTAGAGTTTTTTAATTCACAAATATAACCAAAAGAGGAACAAAAACAGTGACAAAACTATCAAATATTGATGGATGAAGAAAAAAGATAATATAAATGTGCTAAGTCTTTACTAATCATAAATTGAATTGAATTATCTATTGAATTCATTGGCAGGAATTCAAGAGATAATGACTAAGGCCATATTTTATAATTTAACTACATAGAGTTAATATCAGAAAAAATAAAAACATAAATGGCTAAAATTGTTTCTGGTGAACAGGACTGTGGGTAGAAAGGGAACATTGGGGGAGGGGGTATTAATTTTTATTATGAGCATCATCTCTACTATTTGATTTCTTTCAGATGTGCACCTATATTACAATAAAATGTTTCTAATTAAAAAGCAGACTGGCATGAGAATAAATGGATAAATACACTAAAATAATCCTAGTTTATGTCAAAACCTAGTATATGAAGAAAAATCGCAAATCCAAGAAGAAGAGAAGAAATTTTTAAATAAATGAGGCTGGAACAGTTTTTATCAACTGGATATGATCAGTTCACAGCATGATCCCAAATAATTTCAGGTGATTAATGAAATAAAGGTGACAATGAAGCCATGAAGAGCTAGATGAAAACAAAAGTGAGTGCTTTTTCATTTTTTCTTGGAGAAGGAATTTCCAAGCATAGAAGCAATGAAAAATAATTCAAGGGAAATAACTGACAACATAAAGTTTGAAAGCCTTGCTATTAGAAAAATAAGCCTAAATTGGATTAAGGCAAATAACTAATTGTGGGGAAACAGTTGCAATCATAAGGAAAAAGTCTACCAAATTGATAATATACTAATGTTTATTAAAATAAAAATATATCTTTAGAAATTATTTTGTCTGTAAAATTTAAGAGACTATTTAAAATAGAAACTATGCAGCTCCCATGAAGACTGTATTTCATTACAGACTTTCATGTAAGCTCAGCTAGAAACCTTTAAGAAAGCAAATTGTCAGTATGTGTTATGAACTCAAAAAGATCTATCGGGAGAGAGATCCAAGATGGCGGATTAGCAACAGCTCAGGAATGTAGCTCCCAGTGAAAGCGCAGAGAGCGAGTGGACGCTGCACTTTCAGACGAATTTCTGTTTCCCACAGACTGGGAGATTCCCAGCGGAGGAGCCACACGGGTTGCCAGCACCACTTTTTTGGCTGGCGCAGCTGTTTTGCCGGCACCCCGGCGTGGCACTTCTTGGTGCAGAGTATACGGGACAGGGTGCCCTGTGAGTCAGGCCCGGCTGGTCCCATCCCCACAAGGAGAACAGCAATTGGAAACGCTGAGGACTGAGAGTTTCACAGCAAGCACAGCCGAACCTGGAAGGTCCAGCTCTGTGGGGAAGGGGCATCCGCCAAAGGAAAACTAAGAAACAGAAAAAACTACATTACTGGGCAGAAAGAGATCCAAGATGGCGGATTAGCAACAGCTCAAGATTGTAGCTCCCAGTGAAAGCGCAGAGAGCGAGTGGATGCCGCAATTTCAGATGAATTTCTGTTGCCCACAAACTGGGAGCTACCCAGCAGAGGAGCCACACGGGTTGCCAGCACAACTCTTTTGGCTGGCGCAGCGCGGCGCTTCTCGGTGCGGAGTATACTGGACTGGGTGCCCTTTGAGTTGGGCTTAGCTGGTTCCATCCGCACAAGGAGAACAGCAATTGGAAGCACTGAGGACTGAGAGTTTCACAGTAAGCACAGCTGAACCCGGGAAGGCCTAGCTCTACAGGGAAAGGGCATCCGCCGAAGGAAAACTAAGAAACAGAAAAAACTTCATCACCAACAAGCTGGACGTCCACTCAGACACAATCTGAAAGTTGGCAATTACAAAGACGACAAGTGGGTAAATCCACAAAAATAGGAACAAACCAGTGCGAAAAGGCTGAGAACACCCGAAATCAGAATGCCTCTCCTCCTACGCAGCTCCTCATCAGCAAGAGAACAAGGCCTGACGGAGAATGAGTGAGATGAACTGACAGAATCAGGCTTCAGTAGGTGGATAATAAGAAACTTCTGTGAGCTAAAAGAACATGTACTAACCCAATGCAAAGAAACTAAGAACTTTGAAAGAAGATTTAATGAAATGCTAACGAGAATGGATAACTTAGAGAGGAACATAAATGAATTGATGGAGCTGAAAAACACAACACGAGAACTTCACGAAGCATGCACAAGTTTCAACAGCTGAATTGACCAAGCAGAAGAAAGGATATCAGAGGTCGAAGATCAACTCAATGAAATAAAACGAGAAGATAAGATTAGAGAAAAAAGGGTAACAAGGAATGAACAAAGTCTCCAAGAAATATCGGACTATGTGAAAAGACCTAATCTACGTTTGATAGGTGTACCTGAATGTGACGAAGAGAATGAATCCAAGCTGGAAAATACGCTTCAGGATATTATCCAGGAAAACTTCCCCAACCTAGCAAGGCAGGCCAATATTCAAGTCCAGGAAATACAGAGAACACCACAAAGATATTCCTCCAGAAGAGCAACCCCAAGGCACATAATCGCCAGATTCACCAGGGTTGAAATGAAGGAGAAAATGCTAAGGGCAGCCAGAGAGAAGGGTCGGGTTACCCACAAAGGGAAGCCCATCAGACTCACAGCAGATCTGTCAGCAGAAACTCTAGAAGCCAGAAGAGAGTGGGGGCCAACATTCAACGTCCTTAAAGAAAAGAACCCTCAACCCAGAATTTCATATCCAGCCCAACTAAGCTACATCAGTGAAAGAATAATAAAATTTTTTGAGAACAAGCAAGAACTCAGAGATTTCCTCACCACCAGGCCTGCTTTACAAGAGCTTCTGAAAGAAGCACTACACATAGACAGGAACAACCAGTATCAGCCATTCCAAAAATATACCAAAAGGTAAAGAGCATCACCATAATGAAGACTCTGCATCAACTAATGGGCAAAACAGCCAGCTAGCATTAAATGGC
>CAUYLG010018355.1:0-19366 GCA_963573385.1 Cacajao melanocephalus
TCCTTCCTTCCTTCCTTCCTTCCTTCCTTCCTTCCTTCCTTCCTTCCCTCTTTCCTTCTTTTTTTCCTTTCTCTCTCTCTCCCTCCCTTTCTTTCTTTTCTGAAACGGAGTTTTGCCCTTGTCACCCAGGCTGGAGTGCAGTGGCATGATCTCGGCTCACTGCAACCTCTGCTTCCCAGGTTCAAGTGATTCTCCTGTCTCTCCAGCCTCCCAAGTAGCTGGAATTACAGATGCACACCACCATGCCTGGCTAATTTTTGCATTTTTAGTAGAGATGGGGTTTCACCATGATGGCCAGGCTGGTCTCAAACTCCTGACCTCAGGTGATCCATCTGCCTCAGCCTCCCAAAGTGCTGGGATTACAGGTGTCAGCCACCGTGACCGGCCTATTTTCATTTCTCTTAAGTGTTCACCTAGGATTGGAATTGCTGGGTCATATGGTAATGTTACGTTTAATATTTTGAGGAACTACCACGCTATTTTTTAAAGTGGATGCACGATTTCACATTCCCACTGGCAGTGTATGAGGGATCCATTTCTTCATAATCAAGCCAAAACTTGCTGTCTGTTGTTTTTTTCTTTTTTTTCAGTTATAACCATCCTAGTGGGTGTGAAGTAGTATCTTGTGGTTTCAATTTGCATTTCCCTCATGACTAAGGAAGTTGAGCATCTTTTCACGTCCTTATTCATTTGTATATCTTTTTTGGAGAACTGTCTATTCAGATTTCTTACCCACTTAAAAAACTGAGTTAGTTATTTTGTTATTGAGTTGTAAGAATTCTTCATATGTTCTGGATATGTTACAGGAAAGGGGTCCCGTTCCAGACCCCAAGAGAGGGTTCTTGGATTTCATACAAGAAAGAATTCAGGGTGAGTCCACAGTGCAAAGTGAGAGCAAGTTTACTAAGAAAGTAAAGAAATTAAAAAAATGGCTACTCCATAGATAAAGCAGTCCCAAGGGCTGCTGGTTGCCCATTTTTATGGTTATTTCTTAATGATATGCTAAACAAGGGTGGATTATTTATGCCTCGCCTTTTTAGACCATATAGGGTAACTTCCTGACATTGCCATGGCATTTGCAAACTGTCATGGCTCTAGTGGGACTGTAGCAGTGAGGATGACCAGAGGCCACTCTCATGGTCATTTTGGTTTTGGTGGGTTTTGGCCGGCTCCTTTACTGCAAACTGTTTTATCAGCAAGGTCTTTATCACCTGTATTTTGAGCTGAATTCATATCTCATCCTGTGACTTAGAATGCCTTAACCATCTGGGAATGCAGCCCAGTAGGTTTCAGCCTCATTTTGCCCAGCTCTTGTTTAAGATGGAGTTGCTCTGGTTCACACACCTCTGATAGATACAAGTTCCTTATCAGATGTATGAGTTGCAAATATTTTCTCTCATTCTATAGGTTGTCTTTTCCTTGTTTCTTTCTTTCTTTCTTTCTTTCTTTCTTTCTTTCTTTCTTTCTTTCTTTCTTTCTTTCTTTCCTTCCTTCCTTCCTTCCTTCCTTCCTTCTTTCTTTCTTTCTTTCTTCTTTCTTTCTTTCTTTCTCTCTTTCTCTCTTTCTCTCTTTCTCTCTTTCTCTTTCTCTCTCTCTCTCTCTCTCTCTCTCTCTCTCTCTCTCTCTCTCTCTCTCGACAGGCTTGTGCTCTGTCACCCTGGCCAGAATGCAGTGGCGCAATCTCAGCTCAACCTCCACCTCTCAGGTTCAAGCAATTATCCCTGCTTCAGCCTCCCAAGTAGCTGGGATTACAGGCGCCTGTCACCACTCCCAGTTAATTTTTGTATTTTTTAGTAAAGATGTGGTTTCACTATGTTGGCCAGGCTGGTCTTGAACTCCTGAGCTCAGGTGATCTGCTTGCCTTGGCCTCCCAAAGTTCTGAGATTACAGGTGTGAGCCACCATGCCCAGCTTTTTTCACTTTGTTGATAATGTCATTTGTATCACAAATGTTTTTTAGTTTTGATGAAGTTAAATGTATTTATTTTTATCTTTTGTCATTTGTGCTTTTAGGTATCTATGGGACAATTGCTTAACCCAAGGTGATAAAGATTTGCTCCTGTGATGTTTTTTCTAAGAGTTTAATAGTTTTAGCTTTTGTACTTATGGCTATGATCCATTGTATTAGTTCATTTTCTGCTGATAAGACGTATCCGAGACTGGGCAATTTACTAAAGAAAGAGGTTTAATGGACTTACAGTTTCACATGGCTGGGGAGGCCTCACAATCATGGTGGAAGGCAAGGAGGAGCAAGTCACATCTTACATGGATGGCAGCAGGCAAAGAGAGAAAACTTGCACAGGGGAACTCCTCTTTATAAAACCATCAGATCTCATGAGAGTTATTCACTATCATGAGAAGAGCATGGGAAAGACTCGCCCCCATGATTCAATTATCTCCCACTGGGTCACTCCCACAACACGTGGGAATTCAAGATGAGATTTGGGTGGGGACACAGCCAAACCATATCAACCATTTTGAGTTAATTTTGCAGAGGGTATGAACTAGGGGTCCAATTTTATTCTTTTGCATGTGCACATCCAGTTGTTCCAGCACCATTTGTGAAAAAGGTGATCATTTCTTCATTGGTACTTTTGTTGAAAATCAATTGATCATAAATATAAGAGTTTATTTCTGGACTATTGATTCTGTTCTATTGATCTATATTTTTAAATCAGAAGGTGTGACTTCTCCAATTTTGTTCTCTTTTTCAAAATTGTTTTGACGATTTGGGACAATTTGCAATTCCATATGAATTTTAGGATCACCTTGTCATTTTCTGGAAAAAAAATCCAGCTGGAATTTTGACAGAAATTGTATTGAATCTGTAGATCCATTTAGAGTATTGCCATGTTAACAATATTATGTCTTTTGATCCATGAACATGGGATATGTTTCCATTTATACAGGTATCATTTAATTTTTTTCAACAATATTTTAAAGTTTCCAGACTACAAGTTTTATAGTTCTTTTGTTAAGGTTATTCCTTAGGATTTTATTCTTTCTGATGCTATGATAAATGGATTTTTTAAAATTTCATTTTGTACTGTTCATTGCTACAGTCTAGAAATACAATTGATTTTTTATATTGATTTTGTATCCTGCAACCTTGCTGAATTCATTTATTAGTTCTATTTTTGATTTTCTGTAGGAATGAGGTCTTGCTATGATGCTGATGTCCAACTCCTGGCCTCAAGTGATCCTCCTGCCTCTGCCTCCCAAAGTGCTGGAGTTACAGGTATGAGCCACCATCCTGTGGTCCATTGATTAGTTCTAATAGTTTTTTGTTTTTGTTTTTGTTTGTTTTTATATTTCGTAGGATTTTCTATATACAAGATCATGTCACCTGCAAATAGAGATATTTTTCTTCCTTTCCAGTCCAGATGCCTTTTATTTCTTTTTCTTGATTGCTATGGCTAGGACCTCTCATACAATCTTAAATAGAAGTGATGAGAGAAACATCCTTGTCTTGTTCCTGATCTTAGGAGAAAAATGCATTTAGTCACATTAAATATGCTGGGTGTGGGGTTTTTTGAGATGGCCTTTATCAGATTGAGGAAGTGTCCTTTTTTTTCTTTGAGACAGAGTCTGGCTCTGTCACCCATGTTGGAGTGCAGTGGCATGATGTCCTCTTACTGCACCTCTGTCCCCTAGATTCAAGTGATTCTCCTGCCTCAGTGTCCCGAATAGCTGGGATTACAGGTGTGCGCTGCCATACCTGGCTAATTTTTGTATTTTTAGTAGAGAAAGTGTTTTGCCATGTTGGCCAGGTTGATCTCAAACTCCTGACCTCAGATGATCTGCCCACCTTGGCCTCCCAAAGTGCTGGGATTACAGGCATGAGCTACTGCACCCAGCCTGAAGTTCCCTTCTGTTCCTAGTTTACTGAATTGTTTTTATTTTAAATCATGAAAGGGTATTAATTTTTGTCAAATGCTTTTCCTGCATTTATTGAAATTTTTTTTTTTTTTTTGAGTTGGAGTCCTGCTCTGTCACCCAAGTTGGAGTGCAGTGGTGTGATCTTGGATCACTGCAACCTCTGCCTCCTGGGTTCTAGCAATTCTGCCTCAGCCTCCCAAGTAGCTGGGATTACAGGCACATGCCACCATGCCCGACTAATTTTTTGTATTTTAGTAGAGATGGGGTGTCACCATGTTGCCCAGGCTGCTCTCTAACTCCTGAGCTCAGGCAATCCACCCACCTCAGCCTCTCAAAGTGCTAGGATTACAGGCATGAGCCACCGTGCCCTGGTCGATCATGGTTTTTTATCCTTTATCCTACTGATATTGTGTATTACATTAATTGGTTTTCATACCTTAAGCCAACTTTGCGTTCCTGGAATAAATCCCACTTGGTTATGGTGTCTTATCCTTTTTGTATGTTGCTAGATTTGTGTTGCTAGTACTTTGCTGAAGATTCTTCCATCTATATTCCATCTTTATTTGAATAAATAAATTAGTCCATAGTTTTCTTTCCTTGCAATGTCTTTTATCATCATTTTTATAAAGCTCCATCATACTATTTTTTTAAAATTGATTTTCTTTATTTTTAGAAATTTTATTTCATTTAATTTCTTTGTCTGTGAACACATCCTGCTGTTGATGGCAATTTTGTTTGTTATCTGCAGTTCCCTCCTGCACTGGCCCAGATGTTGGAAGACCTGAACTGAACCTGAACCTGTGTTAACACAATCGCACTGTGCAATCTTGAATTTGTATTCTCTGGACTTCAGTCTCCTCTTCTGTAATTATGAGATTGTAAACTCTTTGAAATTGTAGTCTTTTTTTTCTTTCTGTTCTCACAAGCTGTTTCCAATTTATAGAGTTTTGTAGCTAGCATGTATTCCCCGTCCAGTGCTCTTTGCCTGGGATCAAGTCTGAAAGGGTCTTCATTGTCCTGCTGATACATAAGAGAGATCAGTGCTTTTAAAACAATGTGCAGATGAACATACATATGAATCACCAGGGACTCTTAAATGCAGTTGCTCATTCCATAGATCTGGATTCTGCATCTCTCACAAGCTCTTGGGTAATATTGATGCTGCTGGTCTATGGACACCACTTTGAGTAACAAGGAACCAGAATATTGTTTCCTAAGCTTCAGCCACATAAGAGCCAATTTCATATTTTTGTCATATTCTTCTTTCATCTATACAATTAAAAATATTTTTTTCTTTTAATTAACTAGCAATTAAATCCCTTCTTTGAGTAAAATTTAGACTAATTCTAGGCAATAATATACATTAAATCACAGGTGTTAGGTATTGTATATATACTTAGACGGCGTCTTGCTCTGTCGACCAGGCTGGAGTGGAGTGGTGCAATCTCAGCTCACTGCAACCTCTGCTTCCAGGGTTCAAGCAATTCTCCTGCCTCAGCCTCCCAAATAGCTGGGATTACAGGTGCCTGCTACCATACCTGGCTAGATTTTTTTTATCGTTATATATATTTTTAATACACATTAAAAATGTCTATTCAAATTTAAAAAGACAGTCATCTGTGTACCAGCAGAAATGATCCCATGTACCACTTGACTGTGCATCCCCTGTGGTACTGCTGTAGAACTTCCTTGGGGCTGAGAATGTGGTTCTTGCCCTTTAAACACCATCATACTTTAATTGGACACTTCTGACGTGCATCTCATGATTTTGCCCCCCCCCGCCCTTTTTTTTTGAGATGGAGTCTCACTCTGTCACCCAGGCTGGAGTGCTCTCGGCTCAATGCAACCTCTGCCTTCCCAGTGCAAGCGATTCTCCTGAGTAGCTGGGACTACAGGCATGGGCCACCATGCCCAGCTAATTTTTGTATTTTTAGTAGAGACAGGGTTTCACCACGTTGGCCAGGATGGTCTCAATCTCTTGACCTCATGATCTGCCCGCCTTGGCCTCCCAAAGTGCTGGAATTAAAGGCATGAGCCACCGTCCCTGGGTGATTTTGCCCCCATTTTTCTCTGCTGCAATTTGGCCAGTAATTCCTGTCTTTCCCTCTATTATCCACCCTGATTAACTCAGCTGCACCTGTCAGCCTTTATTCCTGCAAGCGGGAGCGGGTGGAGCGAGGCGTGCTGAAGAAGTCGTTAAAATGCATGAGTTTGATCATATTCACTCTTTCCTGTCCAGAGCATAGGCGGCTAAGTCCCTGGGTCCCACATCTGAGCTTCATTTGGCAGGCCTGGGGCTCATGGCCTGGGGCAAGGACGCCTATGGGAACCAGCAGTGGTAACCTGCAGGCTTCATCTGGTGGACCCTACTGGGGGCGGGGTCTCCGAAAGCCCGTGAGTTTCCTCTGGGTGTCTGACACCGTCCACTGCAGGAAGCAGGGGTGAGCTTGTTCAGTGAATTTTCCCTGTATTCTCCAGAAGAGGTGCTTACAAAGATGGAATAAGGCTGGTTTCCAGAATTTTGATTCCTTTTGTTTCTGCTTGTTTATTTCTTCCAGCCTCTTTGCCTTCATCTGTAACATAGGGGTGATAATAACTGCCACATGAAGTGGGAGGTACAGTAGTGAAGAATTCAGGTTCTGGGCCCAGCACAGTGGCTCATGCTTGGAGTCCCAGCACTTTGAGAGGCTGAGGCATGCAGATCACTTGAGGTCAGGAGTTTGAGATCAACCTGGCCAACATGGCGAAGCCCCATCTCTACCAAAAATACAAAAATTAGCCAAGCATGGTGGCTCACGCCTGTAGTCCCAGCTACTTAAGGAGGCTGAGGCAGGAGAACCTGGGAGGCAGAGGTTGCAGTGAGGTGAAATTGGACCACTGCACTCCAGCCTGGGTGACAGAGCAAGACTGTCTCAAAAAGCGGAAATCCAGTTTTGATGTCCAACAGGCTGATTCTGTTGTTTATCATGTGTAAGACCTGGAGCAAATCATATAACCTAGAGGAGTCTCAGTTCCCTCCTCTGTAAAGCGGAGATAACAACACGTACTTTCTAGGGACAGTGCAGGAGGGTGAAGGAGTGCTGAGTCGGTGGCTGGCATAGCCTGAGCACTCCATGGATGGTAGCAATTGCCATTATCATCGTTGTCATGCCATCATCATCATTACAATTAAATATTGAGCAAATCTGGGATCTTTTGGTACTTAACATTTGTTTCCTCTTCCTTCCTCCCTACTTTCTCCTTCTCCTTCCTTGTTTTTCCCTGTCTTCCCAACTTCCTTTGTTCCCCTTCTCACTTTCTTCTCATCCTTCCTTGGTACATCTGGTTGCAGCTGCAAGGAGCAGCAGGAGCTTACACAGGAAAAGGAGATGTCATCAGATCCTGGGGGGACTTGAATGTCAAAGGAGTCTGATCCTCAGCCTAGGGGCAACAGTGAGTCACTGAAGGCTGCGGTAGAGCAGAAACAAGGTGTGTGAAAGTGAGGAAGTGAGACTGGAAAGAGTGCGTGAGGGCGGAAGCTGGAGCCAGAGAAGTGACATAACCAAGGGGCCTAAAGGTCAATTGAAAGGGATGGGGAAGCAGAGTCTGCATCTCCACCCAGAGCTTGCCTGGGAGAAGCAGCCTCATTCTCAATGTTCACCTTGCCCACAAAACCCAGCCAGTGCACCCACCTCTGTGTGACCTAAGATAAATGCTTAACCTCTCTGAGCAGCAGTAAGGCCGTCCTTGGTCTTTGTGACACCCCCTGGTTTCCCAGCAAAGACACTTCTGGATACTCTAGGCTTCCATCATCTTCCAGGCTGCTCCCTGCTCAGAGATTAATTTGTTTACTCCCTCGCCCGGAGATGAACTGAGGGAACTAATCGTCCATCAGCCCAGACTCCCCCAACCTTGCACTGCCCCGCCCTAAATGTCCATTTTCCAGCAAAATATGTCCTTGCCGCCGACAAGGCTTCTTGGAAAATGCTAATTTTATCCTCAAATTAAAATTTGTTCCCTTACCCTCATTTTAATAAAAATGAAGCATCCGGAAACATCGCCACGGTGCAGAAGAGAAAGATCTGACATAATTTTTAAAATGCCTTCAATCATGCTGCCTTCTGAACGGTCTGTCCTCTCACCCTGACCCCCTCCCCATCTCCCAACCCCCTGAGGTAGCATTTACATTTCTTAATAACCCCTCATTAATATTCATGAGAAGGGGTGGGTAATAATGGCTGAGCACACCGCACTAATTCAATTTCCACCCGCCTCGGCGTGTTTACTTAATCACCAAGGGACCCGGGTTACTCAGTACAATTATTTATTCGGAATTAGATCTGGAGGCATCTGGACTGGAAACAGGGAACCAAGAGCAAAATGAAAATCGAATTCTCTTCGTCCTCTCCTCCCAGCTGCCTCTTCCTGACCATGTGCCAATGCTCCAGGCAGCTAGCAGGGCTTGGAGGACAAGCCTCTGTGCCTACTGGGCAGCTCCTGAAGGAACTGGCTTGTGAGGGTCTGAATGTGTTCCAGATGCTCTGGCCCCAGCAGGAATCTCTCATCAATGGTAGCCTAGGAGGTAGTGCCAGGCCCAGCAGTAGGCCAGGTACACCATTCCAGCCAAGAGCATGGCCAGCCAGAGGCAGGGTGTCCAGGAGATGCCGGAGTGTTGGCCCAACCTGGACATGCAGTGTGGAAAGACCCTTGATCACAGGCCCCCATGGAGGTGAGAGTTTGTGACATGGGGTCTAGGTAACACCTGCTCATCATGGAACTTCTACTTCACTGTCACCCCTCCAGGAAGCCTTGTCTGGTCCCCAGACAAGGTTAGGTTCGCCTATTACACACACCTTCTGTTACAATCAGGATGGGCTTGGTCTTAGCACCTTGCCCACTGTGGGCGGTCACACCATGGTTTCTAATTAGTTGTTCTGCGTCTGTTTCTCCCACCTAGTAGTCGGTTCCCTGGGAGTAGGTCCCATGGCTGTCCTGGTCATGTGACCCCAACATCTAGCAATGCCCAGCAGAGATGCTTAACAGTATTTGCTGACTTCTTGACGGATTGATTCTACTACTGACTCCTGATTCTCGAGCCTCTGTTTCCTTATCTGTAAAATGAAGCTAAGAATATTCATCTTGCAGGATTTCTGTGGGGACTGAGTGTTTTCTGTGTAAAGAGGATGCAGAGGATGTCAGTGTAAAGTGTTGAGCTCAGTCCCTGACACATGATAAACACCCAGTTCACATAAGATGCTCTCATTGTTACTGTGATTTCTGATGGTGGTGGAGCGAAGAGTTAACTGTGGGAAGCCTGCATAGACTCAGAGGAGGCTGAGCTTGGAGGAAGCTCTTTTCAGAGTCTTGAGACTCTGAGATTCAAAGTCTTGAAATTCCTTTCTCAAGTTCACACAGGTAGTAAGGTCAAATCTCCATCCTGCTTATCTTTTTAAGTGTTGGATGAGCTTAGCACGTTGCTTAACTTTTCTGAGCCTCAGTTTCCTCCTCTGTAAAATGAAAATAATAATGGCAGCCACCTATTGGATTGCTAGAGAGGATTAAGTAAGGTCCCTCTTGCAATTTAGCATGGAAGCTGACATATGAACTTAATGAAAAGGGCTACTGTTATAGCAGATGTGGTGAGTCCAGGCAGAGGGAATAGCATGAGTGTATTTATCTATTGATTGACTTGCGAAAGTATTGAGTCATGCATTCAGCATGCATTCATTAGCCCCTTCCAGGTGCCTGGCCCAGTGCTCGACTCTGACAAGGAGCAGAGGTACAGAAAGCATTAGCTCCCTTGGGCCAGGGGATCCCAGCTGATAGAAAAAGTGAGGCAGGAAGGCAAGTCACTGGCACATCAGCAAATGCCTCAGAGGAGGAATTTTGGAGATGCAAGGAACTGGCACAGCCTGTCTTAGGTTGGGTTCCCTGAAAAGCAGAGGCTAAAACAAGAACTTGAGTACATGCCTGGGTACATATTTTATTTGGGAGATGCTCATCGGAAGTAAAAGTGAGGGAACCAAGAGAGCAAGACAGAGAAGGAGCTGGTTGCTGCAGTGGATAATTGGGACTCAATTCTGCAAATAGCCTCTGAGTACTATGCGGAAGGCATCTCAGAATTATTCACCCAGAGGATAGAAGGCTGGGCATGTATCCTCTAATTCCTATTCCCCTAAGGGTTAAGCATTACCCCAGGTAGGGCATTAACTCCCCACACCTTTGGGCTGTGCCAATGGGTCACAGGGCAAGGGACCGGGACTTCCAAGACAGCCTTGAGGCTGCAAAGCTGAGAGACTAGGCAAGCACTTGAGATGGGAAGCTGCCAGCATGTATGAGAGCTGTGCAGCCCAGATGCAGCTGAGGTCAGAGGTGTGGAACAAGGCTGTAGCATGGTTGAACTCACAGCATCTACCACACCCTACTATCCCTGCTGCACACAGCCTGAGTCCTCAAGCTCCACAGCCATTCCTTCCTTCATTCACTCAACAAACACTTCCTGAGCACCTACTCTGTGCCAAGAACTGTGCTAGGTGCTGGGAAGAGAGTGTGAGCAAGACAAATATGGCTCCTGACCGTACGCTGCTTATATTCAAATTTAGAAGGCAGAAATAAGTGTATGTGCAAATTAGTAAGATGCCTTCAGAGAGTGATAGCGTTTCAAAAGAAAGAAACAGGGATGGCATGGTTTGGCTCTGTGTCCCCACCCAAATCTCACCTTGAATTGTAATAATCCCCACTTGTTGGGGTGGAACCAGGTGGAGGTAATTGATTCATGGGGACGTGGTGTCCCCCATGCTTTTCTCATAATAATGAGTGAGTCTTGTGAGATCTGATGGTTTTATAAACGTCTGGCATTTTCCCTGCTTGCTCTCACTTTCTCCTTCCTGCCACCATGTGAAGAAGGACATGTTTGCTTCCCCTTCCTCATGATTGTAAGTTTCCTAAGACCTTCCTGGCCATGCTCAACTGCGAGTCAATTAAACATCTTTCCTTTTTTCTTTTTCTTTTTACTTTTTTTCCCAGACCCTTCTGTGGTAACATCTTTCCTTTGTAAATTACTCAGTCTCAAATCTGTCTTTATTAGCAGCATGAGAATGGATGGATACAAAGGAGATGGAATAGAAAGAAAATATAGAAAAGGAGGGGACCTGCTTTAGGCAGGGCCATCAGGAAGGGTCGCTCTTAATAGGTGGCCTCTGAGCACAGCCCAAATGTTGAGAAGGAATGTACACATCTTCTGCCACCAATGGCTTCTGACTCAGTCTTTCTGAAAATGTGAGTGTTCTGGGTCTGTACAATATAAAAACTTTTTTGATAACTAATATAGGGTTACTATTTTGCCAAGTAAAAACAAAAAAAATTCAACTCTGAATGGCCATTTACTATCTCCATGATTTCATAAATGAAAGGACATTTTGAACACCCCCAAAATAGGAATAACAGACCCCAGAATAAAGACAGTCTTTTAAATGAAATAAATTTAGCTTTATTTAAAACCCTCTTGGAAACTTCTCTCCATCTCAAGGTCTACCTTGGGCTCAGGACACATTGTTATTCCCTTTGTTTTCTTCTCTTGGTGATTTTTGGTAATGGGAGATAAAAGTGTGAAACTGCATGTCTATGCCCATGTCCATCAGTTTTTCCATTTGCAAAGTTGAGTAGTTGCTTGAATTACTTCTAAGGTATAAACTAGAAAGTATTGAGATCTTAGCAATTAATTCATTTAACAGTCACAGAAAGTGCATAGAATTCCTTTCTTCTCACCACCACCTTCTCTGCCCGGGAAACTCCTCTTCTACTCTCAAAACCCAGCTCAAATATCCCATTCCTGGGCTTTTCTCTGAAATCAGTCAGCCATCCTCCCTGCTCCCATAGCAGAGTCTTGGCCTATATTGAGGACACAGCCCCCATCCATTGTGATAGGTGATTGTTTCTGGGTGGGGGAAATTAGTCCCGTGTCTCCCTTCCAGAAAACCTTTTCATTTCCCCAGAATGCCTCAGTATAAATGTGGATAATGAAGAAATACAGGAAATAGGGATTTCTGAGCAGAAGAAAAGGGGAAGGGAAGTAGCATTTATTGAGTATCTGTAATGCACCTGTCAGGTGCTTCACGTGTGTATTATTTCATTTGAAGCCCTTACTTATTTTAATACAGCCCCTCCCACCATAACTACTGCTTCTTATCCCATTCCTACACACACTGCTCTTTCCATCTGTGACACCTGTGTTCCTGCCATTTCTCCTGCCAGGGACACCTCGCCTCCTGTTTAATTCCTCTTGGCTTCTTCCTGCATGTTCTTGGGACTCCACGCCTGGGACTTGGCAGCCTGTGGGTTTGTCTGCCCTGCCTAAAAGAAAATGGTCATTGCATCTAGGCCACATGGTTAGGGTCAGAGTTCAGGGAGACAGAAGCTCAAATGAAGAGTCTGCCTGCCCTTTCTAGTCTGAAAACACTGAGATCCTTTACACCAGAGACTCCCTTGTTCCAAGACTTCAGAGTTGTTTGCGGTTTTGTGTTGATGGCTGGTCCTGGAATGCTGATTCTCACTTCCAAGATTCTAGAACTCTGAGATTCTGCAGACAGGGGAGAGGGCCTCTGCTTTAGGACTTCAGCTGTCTCTGCTGCCTCTCCAGGGACCACCTGGCCTCAGGACCCCAGACAGGCACTGTGGGGTGGCAACCAACCTGGAGGAAAACTCAAGTCAGCCCCTGTCTTCAGGTCTACCACAGTGGATGAAGCCTCATGGAGAACAGATAGTTACTTGGCAAGCAGGGGGCTGCAGGTGTGCGGGGGTGGAGAGGATGCCCCCAGAGAGACCTTCCTCTCCCCTCTGAGAAAGGAGCTGCTGTGCCAGCCTGCAGGTCTTTTCCATGACAACAGTTGCTTAGCGCCTGCCAGTCCTCACACTAACTTCCCTCACCTGCCCCTCTTTTCTTTTTTCCTTTCCTCATTCAAGGAGCCAATTTTCACTCAGTAAACTTTCACCAGTTCATCCTGTGTGCCAAGTGCTGGGTTAAGCATTTGGCATCTATCACAGATTGGGATCTCATAAGCAGAGTTTGGGGTGTAAGGTATTTATTAGGGATCAATGCCAGTGATAGGAAGGGGAGAAGCAGGATTGGAGAGAGGGAGAAGACAATGGTGAGGCCGGCTCTATAGTCTCAGCCAACTGGGCAGGAGGCCTGGGAATGGGCATTGCTTGGAGTTGTTCTGCATCCGGCTGAAATGGTCAAGCCTTTACATCCCTGTTTGCTTGGGCACTGGGTGCAGGCTGTCCCGGGAAGGGTGTGACCTCTGGCCAGGTGGCTCTCTGCAGCTGAGGCTGACTGCCCTCCTCACATCAGACAGCAAGCCCTTCCTTAAAGGAGTGTCTGGCTAGCCTCTCTCTTTGTTTTCTACAACAACCATAATCTGATTTAACTCCCACCACAACCCATTGGTATAGGAATTAACAAACCTATTTTATAGATGAGTACACAGAAGTTAGCTTGTCCAAAGCGGCTTCCAAAAAGGAAGTTAGAGTTCGACCCACAACTTGCATCCAGGCCAAAGTCTAATGGTCTCTTTCCCATGCCACAGGGTTCCTTAGAACCGAGATCCATTTGTGTCCATTTCTTTTAGGTGCAAATTGTCACTGGATGGCAGGCATCAAGGATGATTCTCCCCAAGCTTCACCCCACAAAGTGTCCTTCGCATCTCTCCCTTTTTACCCCATTTTCCTTTAGAAAACGATCCCTCCTCCACCCTCAGTCCATGTGGTCCAAGGGAGACTCCACTTCCTGCTTTGAGATAAAGCATGTGACCCAAGCTAAGCCAATCAGTGGATCACACTCCCCTGACCCTGCAATTGATTCATAGGTGGCACATGACCCAGGGGAACCAATCAGAGTAAATTCCAGGACATTTGCTGGAGCTGCCAGAAAAGTGTTGCTCTTTCTAGATGTACTTGAACCATCAACAATCAGAATTGGAGCTCCTCATATGTTTGAGTTATTCACTGTAGCACAACAAACCACTCCCAAAACGTAGTGACTTCAAACAACAATAATTCATTATTTCTCATGATTCTGTGGGTTAACAGGGCAGGGCTTCTGCTCCATATGTTGTGGGCTGGGGTCATTCAGGTGGCTCCATTCAGTTGTGGCAGGACTGGAAGGGCCAAGAGGCAATACTGCCTGTGTATGTGTGAGTGTGTGTGTGCGGTAACAGGGTGGGTGATGGGGGCGGGGAGGAGGGCAGTGGGTGGAGAGCAGTGAGGCTGGTCCATTCCAGGTGCAGGTAACAACAGGTACATATTTTGCAGAGAGCTTAAAAATAACATTGACTAAAAGTCAATCTGCTTTTTATCCTCACTGGGTGCTGAAAATTCTCAACCATGTTAGTGAGAAAACATTCCACCCCTCTTAGGGCAGACCACCATCCTCCCTTATTATTAAGGCCTCTCCCAGGGTCTAGACTCTTTGTGGTGACTGTCAGCTGGGGTATCTTTGTTCTCCTCTGTGTAGTCTTTTTCCCATGTGGCATCTCATCTTCTGGGCCCCTCCACAGGATCTCTCTCTTCAGCAAGGTAGCTGAGAGGTGGCTGTGGCAATTTCCTTCCTTCCTTCCTTCCTTCCTTCCTTCCTTCCTTCCTTCTTCCTTCCTTTCTTTCCTTCTTTCTTCTTTCTTCCTTCCTCCTTCCCTCCCTCCCTCCTTCCTTCCTTCCTCTCTCTCTTTCTTTCTCTCTTCCTTTCTTTCTCTCTCTCTTCCTCTCTCCCCCCTTCCTCTCTCTCTCTTTCCTTCCTTCCTTTCTTTTCTTTCTTTCTTTTTCTTCTTTCTTTCTTTCCTTCTTTCTTCTTTCTTCCTTCCTCCTTCCCTCCCTCCCTCCTTCTTTCCTTCCTTCCTCTCTCTCTCTTCCTTTCTTTCTCTCTCTTCCTCCCTCCCTCCCTCCTTCCTCTCTCTCTCTTTCCTTCCTTTCTTTCTCTTTCTCTCTTTCTCTCTTTCTTTCTTTCTTTCTTCTTTCTTTCTTTTTTCTTTCTTTCTTTCTTCAGACTGAGTCTCGCTCTGTTGCCCAGGCTGGAGTGCAATGGCACGATCTCAGCTCACCACAATCTCTGCCTCTGAGATTCAAGCAATTCTCTTGCCTCAGCCTCCTGAGTAGCTGGGACTACAGGCATGCACCACCATGCCTGGCTTATTTTTGTAGAGACAGGGTTTCATCATGTTGGCCAGGTGGGTCTCAAACTCCTGACCTCAGGTGATCCACCTGTCTGAGCCTCCCAAAATGCTGGGATTACAGGTATGAGCCACTGCACCTGGCCAGCAATTTCTTAAGGTAAGACAACATGACATTTGCCCCATCAATTGATTCTTTCTTTCACCAAAGATTTCTCTATAGCATGCAATGCTGTTTCATAGCATTTTACCCATAGTAGAACTTATTTCAGAATTGGAGTCAATTCTCTAAAACCCTGCTGCTCCTTTATCATCTAAGTTGATATAATATTCTAAATCCTTTGTTGTCATTTCACCCATGTCCACAACATCTTCACCAGAGTAGAGTCCATCTCAAGAAACCACTTTCTTTGCTTCGTCATAAGAAGTAACTTTTCATCTGTTCAAATTTGATCATGAGATTGCAGCAATTCAGTCACATCTTCAGGTTCCACTTCTGATTCTAAGCTTCTTGTTATTTCTACCACCTCAGCTGTTACTTCCTCCACCGAAGGCTTGAATCCCTCAAAGTCATCCGAGGGGGTTTGAGTCAACTTCTTCTAAACTCCTGTTAATGTTGATATTTTGACCTCCACCCATGAATCATGAATGTTTTCTAAAGGCATTTAGAATAGTAAATCCTTCCTGGAAGATTTTCGATTTACTTTGCCCAGCTCCATCAGAGGAATCACTATCCATGATGGCTATAGCATTATGAATGTGTTTTGAAAGCTGAAATTACTCCTTGATCCATGGGCTGCAGAATGGATGTTGTATTATCAGGCATGTAAACAGCTGTAATCTCCATCTCCTTGTACATTGCTATGAGAACTCTTGGGTGACCAGGTGCATTGTCAATGAGCAGAAATACGTTGAGAGGAATCTTTTTTTTTTTTTTTTTTTTGAGCAGTAGTTCTCAACAGTGGGCTTAAAATATTAAACAATGCTGAAAAAAGAAATGTTATCATCCTGGCTTTGTTATTCCATGTATAAAACACAGGCAGAGTAGATTTAGTGTTCTTTATAAGGATCCTTGGGTTTTCAAAATGGTAAATGACCATTGGCCTCAACTTAGTCACCAGCTACATTAGCCCCTAACAAAAGAGTCAGCCTGTCCTTTGAAGCCAGACACTGACTTCTCCTCTCTAATTATGAAAGTCTCAGATGGCATCTTCTTCCAGAATAAGGAAAATCTGTTGTTGATTGTACATTGAAAATCTGTTTTGTTTCATCTACATTGAAAATCCATTGTTTAGTGAAGCCACCTTCATCAACGATCTTAGCTAGATCATCTGGATCACTTGCTGCAGCTTCTCCATGACACTTGCTGCTTCAGCTTGCACTTTCATGTTATAGACACGCTTCTTTCCTTAAACCTCATGAACCAATCTCGGCTTGCTCTCAACTTTTCTTTTGGAGCTTCCTCATGTCTCGCAGCCTTCAGAGAACTGAAGACAGGGCCTTGCTCTGGATTAGGCTTTGGCTTAAGGGAATGCTGTGGCTGGTTTTATCTCCTATCCAGACAACTCAAACTTTTTTTTATATCAGCAATAAGCCTGTTTCATTTTCTTATCATTCTTGTGTTCACTGGAGTAGCACTTTTAATTTCCTTCAAGAACTTGTCGATCAGGTGCAGTGGCTCACGCATGTAATCCTAGTTGCGATACCAAGGCAGGTAGATTGCTTGAGCTCAGGAGTTTGAGACCAGCCCATGCACCATGGAGAAACCCTGCCTGTACAAAAAATACAAAAGTTAGCCGGGTGTGGTGGCACATGCCTGTGGTCCCAGCTCCAGAGGGTTCTGAGGTGGGAGGACTGCTTAAGCCTGGGGAGGCTGATGCTGTAGTAAATAAAGATTGCGCCGCTGCACTCCAGCCTGGGTGAGAGAGTAAGACCCTGTTTGAGAGAGAGAGAGAGAGACAGAGAGACAGAGAGACAGAGAGACAGAGAGACAGAGAGACAGAGAGACAGAGAGAGTTGGAGAGAATAGTCAAAGTGCTAATCCCAGGTACTTGTGAATGTAATCTTATTTGAAAATGGAATCTTTAACAATGTAATTAAGTCAAGAATCTCGAGTTGAAATCATCCTGGATTTAGGATGAGCTCTTAATCCAATGACAGGTGGTCTTATAAGAGAAAGAGAACTGAGACACAGACACAGAGAGAAAGGCCATGTGAATAAGGGAGCAGAGGCTGAGACAGGAGAGATGAATCTGCAAGCCAGGGCACTCCTAGGCTTGCCCACAGCCACCAGAAGCTGGGAAAGAGGCATGAACTGATTCTCCCTCAGGGCCTCCAGAAAACCAACCCTGCTGATCTCTTGATTTTAGACTTCTGGTCTGTAGAACTGTGAGAGATTACATGACTGTTGTCTCAGGCTCCCAGGTTCATGGTAATTTGTGATGGCAGCCCTGGGAAATGCATCCAGAGGCTTAGTGTATGCTGTTCCATTGCTTGGAACATGATCCTCTTCTCTTTCCCAAACGTTTTCTCAACTCTGCTTTTTGTTGCTTTTAAGTGGACAAATCGGCAGAGAAGAAAGGAGACCTTTTCAAGGAATTGCTTACTGCTTCCTTCTTGTCCTGTAGCTCTCAGCTCAAATGGCACCTCCTCCAAGAAGCCTGCCCTGGGTTCCTACCCTTCTCTGTGCTCCCAGTTTCCTGAGCCGCCTGTGCCACAGTCGTGCTGGCACTGTCTGTTGACATGACTTGCTGTCTACTTCCCCACTGCACTGGGCACTCCACAAGGGCAAAGACTGTGTTTGGCACCTCTTCGTGGCTGCAGCTGTGCCTCACACAGGCTCAGGCACAATAGGGATATTCACTAATGTTTGCTGAATGAATCAATGAACAAATGTTCCCTTCCAGTTCTGCTCCACCTCTGGACCGCTGCTCCACAGGGGAGAAACCCTTTTTGAGAGCACCTGTGACAGAGTTCAAGATCACCAATGCTGAGCAGGGGTGGGACGTGCACTCTGGAGTCCAGCCATACCTCAGCACAGCCCTCCTGCCCGCATTGCCAAGGCCCTGTCAGAGGCGTGACAAACAGCTTGGCTGATGGCTTATAATGTCAGAGATGATGGAAACAGGGAGGCAACCGCTGAAAGAATGGGTTGGGGACGCTTGTCATAACTTTATTTGTGGGAGGTGAGTTCCTGTCGGCTGGGTGATAGATGGCGGCAGGGCAGGCACAATACAGACCCTGTCACTGCCTCTCTCCCCTTTCTCTAAGCCAAATGACTTTGGGGATGAAAAATGACTTTCTTGGGAGAACCCAGGGGAGGGGAACTTCAGGGTAAGGGGGCTGTCTGGTCAGCACCTTGGAGTGACTTTTGCTTTTTTCTTGATAAAAGTTGACTTTTTCCTGGGCCAGCCTGATCATTTCTTTCCTTCCTTCTTCCTTCCCTTGCTCCCTTGACAATAATCCCAAACACGTTATCTACTTTGATTCTCCAAACTGCCCTAAAAAGAATATATACTTTTGCAGACGAGGGAACTGAAGCTTAAAGAGGAGAAACAACATATCCAAGTTCCCCATGAAGGAAGTGGAAGACGTGGGATTTGAACCTGGGTCCAGCTACTCTAAACCCTGACCTCTTTCCACAACCATGTGATAAAAAGGCCATGGGACTGAGCAGGGTGGCTCATGCCTGTAATCCCAGCAGTTTGGGAGGCTGAGGCGGGCAGATCACCTGAGGTCAGGAGTTTGAGACCAGCCTGGCCAACATGGTAAAACCCCATCTCTACTAAAAATACAAAATTAGACAGGTGTGGTTGGTGCGTGCCTGTAATCCCAGCTGCTTGAGAGGCTGAGGCAGGAGAACCATTTGAACCCAGGAGGCAGAGGTTGCAGTGAGCCAAGATCACGCCATTGCACTCCAGCCTGGGTGAAAAGAGCAAAGCTCCATCTCAAAGAAAAAAAAGCCACAGAAGCAGCATGTACCACGTTCCCTGGAAGCACAGTGAAGACAGCAATTAATCTGAAAGGAGAAAGTCAGGGAAGGCTGCCAGTCAGAGGTGACATTTGAGGTGACATTTGAGTTGGTCCTGAAAGAGTGAGTAAAATGTTAAATGACAGAGATATAAGGTGACAATTTAGGAGGAGAGAGTTTTGGGAGTGAGAAGAGAAACAGGATTTGCATACATTTTTGCTTGCTTACCCAAAACCAGACACTGTTTCCTTTCTCCTTTCGTGTGTGTTTGTGTGTGTGTGTGTGTGTGTGTGTGTGTGTGTGTGAGAGAGAGAGAGAGAGAGAGAGAGAGAGAGAGAGAGAGAGAGAGACAGAGTTTCGCTCTTGTTGCCTAGGCTGGA
>CAUYLG010018356.1:0-39144 GCA_963573385.1 Cacajao melanocephalus
AGGCCAAGATGGGAGGATCACTTGAGCTCAGGAGTTTCAGACCAGCCTGGGCAACATGGTAAGACCTCGTTTCTACAAAAAAAAAAAAAAAAAAAAAAAAAAAAAAAAAAAAAAAAAAAAAAAAGGGTAATGGTGGTGCCCCCCGGCCAACAACCCAACACAGGGGCAGGGGGCCCCCCTCCCCGGCGTAGCTTCGATTGCCGGCGCGCACCCCCACATCAACATTTTTATATTTTTTTTTTTTTTTTTTTTTTTTTTTTTTTTTTTTTGGTAGAAACGAGGTCTTACCATGTTGCCCAGGCTGGTCTGAAACTCCTGAGCTCAAGTGATCCTCCCATCTTGGCCTCCCAAGGTGCTGGGTTTACAGGCATAAGCTACCGCGCCCGTCTACTTATCCTTTTAATAACCTCGTCACCCTTTACTGATCAGAACAAGCTAGCATTCTGAAGGACACAGCTGTATTAGATTTAGTGGCAAATGTGTTAAAGCCAGTGAATGCAGAATAGTTCAGCTCTTCAAGAAACAGAGGTAGAGGCTTCAGGGGGGTCGCCCTTGGGACCCCAGGAGGGAGATGAGTCAGGCCACAGTGGAGACCGGGAAGACTCTGGGAGGAGTCTACACTAGGGATAAACAGTGGGTTAATAAGGAAGTGGATTTGGGTTATAAAAAGGGATTCTGGCCAGGCGTAGTGGCTCACGCCTGAAATCCCAACACTTTGAGAGGCTGAGGTGGGTGGAGAACTTGAGGTCAGGGGTTTGAAACCAGCCTGACCAATATGGTGAAACCCCGTCTCTACTAAAAATTAAAAAAAAATAGCCAGCTTTCTCTCTTACATTCTTTTTTTTTTTCTTTCTTTCACTCTTTCTTTCTTCTTTTCTCTCTTTTTCTTTCTTTCAAAAAAAAAAAAATAGCCAGGTGTGGTGGCATGTGCCTGTAATCCTAGCTACTCAGGAGGCTGAGGCAGGAGAATTGCTTGAACTCGGGAGATGGGGGTTGTACTGAGCTGAAATCGTACCATTGCACTCCAGCGTGGGTGACAGAGCAAGACTCTGTCTGAAAATTTTAAAAAAAAAAGGGATTGTACTAAATGCAATGTGGCATCCTGGACTGGATCCTAGAACAACAGAAAAAAGGACATGAGTGGAAAAACTGAAGAAATACAAATAAAGTCTGTGATGTGTCAGGTATCCATGTTAATTTGCACAAATTGTTTTGACAAATGTACCTGGTGAGGTAAGATGTTAATGTTAGTGGGAGCTGGTGAAAGGTGGATGTGAACTGTCTTTACAGCTTGTCAGTACATCTAAAATTATTTTAAAATAAACTATTTCAGTTATAAAAATGGCTGCGTGTAGCAGCTCATGCCTGTAATGTCGGCACTTTGGGAGATCGAGGTGGAAGGATGTGGAGCTTTTACACTCAGTTGCCAAAAATTGGAAACAAACCAAACCTTTCTCCACTGGGAAAACGACAAGGCAGCCTGGACAACAAGGTGAGACCCCATCTCTACAAGAAATAGAAAAACTTTAGCCAGGTGTGGTCACATGGGCCTGTTGTCCCAGCTACTAGGGAGGCTGAGCTGGGAGGATTGCGTGAGCCCCGGGAGGTCGAGGCTGCTAGAAGCCATGATTGTACCAGTGTACTCTAGCCTGAGTGACACAGTGAGGCTGTCTCAAAAAAAAAAAGAATAAAGAAAATAAAAATGGGAGGATTGTACTGGGATTTGGGGACTCTTGGGCAAAATGAGTGTAATACGCTCAGTGCAAATCCAAATAGCAGCATCATTGTAGAGGACAAGATGCAAGGCAGGAGGGTCCCCAGAGATGATTCTCCCAGTGGCTTTCAGACTTGGCTTGAGCTGCTAAAAACTGGCAGATTCTTGCATCTTGCTTTTTCTGCTTTGCAATCACTCAGTGGGGTCTAGGATAAATAGTGAGGGAAGTTAACCCTCCTCATTATAGAGTTGGGGAAACTGAGGACCAGAGAGTTCAAGCAACTTGCCCCAAGTCACACAGCCAAGAAGAGGCAGAACCACAACTTAAATCTAGGTTTGCTGACTTCAGATGCCATTCTCTGTCAGATACTCTAGGCAACCTCCACCTGAAAACATTCATGCTCGGCACAGCCCAGAGACCTCGGCTTGCCTTGAAGGGCCTTTTTTTTTTTTGAAACAGAGTCTTACTCTGTCTCCTAGGTTGTTGGCGTGCAGTAGCGTGACATCAGCTCACTGCAGCCTTGACGTCCCAGGCTCAAGCAATCCTCCCACTTCAGCCTCCCAAATAACTGGGACTACAGGCATGCCTCACCACATCCAGCTAATTTTTTTGTATTTTTTATAGAGACGACGGGGTTTTACCATTGTTTCCCAGGCTGGTCTCAAACTCTTGGACTCAAGTGATGTGCCTGCCTCAGCCTTCCAAAATGCTGGGATTACAAGGGTGAGCCACTGTGCCCAACCTTGGAGGGGACTTTAAGGAGCATGTCCTTCTGGCTCTGACCTGTCAGTGGGGCTCCTAAAAAAATCCCATCATGAGATTAGGGTAGAAGCAGGCTGGCCCTCACTGGCAGCAGGGAAGTGGCTCCCAGAAGGGGACAGTGGGGCTGGCTGGCAGCTTGACAGCCTATCTGGGTCTAGGAACAATGTGGGGGTGATGTTCTTGCTCAAGAGAGCGTGACAGTAAGAACAGAATATATCTGGGACATCGGGTATCAGGATCAGATGAGGATAGGTTTCTAAATCCTTGCAGTCAGCTCAGCAGTCTTAGGGTGCAGCAAGAAGAGAATCAGCTTTGGCTTCAGTGGCTGTGCAACCTTGGGCAACTCACGTAACCTCTCTGAGCTTTGGGTTTCTCATCTGCCAAACTGGAGACTCTTCACTAGGTGATTGTAAGGAACCAGTGAGAGGACATGGCATACAAAGGATGTAGGAGTTCAGTCTTGAAGGAAGAGTTATGCAGAGAGAAAGGCCCAGAGGTCACAGGATGGCAGGTGTCTTACTTGGTCAGGCCTGCTGTGCTATGTGCATTCGCTGCAATGTGACTGTGCACATGCAATATTCATGATTATTTTATAACCTGCGGGCAATGTAATGAGATAGTCCTGGTGACATAAAAAATAGTAACTGGAGGTTGGGCACTGTGGCTCACGCCTCCAATCCCAGTCACTTAGGAGGCTGAGGTGAAAGGATCTTATGAGTCTAGGAGTTTGAGGCTGCAGTGAGCCATGATCAAGCCACTCCACTCCAGCCTGGGTGACAGAGAGAGACCTTGTAAGAAGAAAGAAGAAGAAGAAGAAAAAGGAAGAAGAAAGAGAAAGAAAGAGGAAGGAGAAAGACAAAGGAAGAAAGAAGAAGAAAAAAGCAGTGGCTCACACCTGTTGTCCCAGCACTTTGGGAGGCTGAGGTGGGCAGATCATGAGGTCAGGAGTTCGAGACCAGCCTGACCAACATGGTGAAACCCTGTCTCTACTAAAAGTACAAATATTAGCTGGGCGTGGTGGCGCACACCTGTAATCCCAGCTACTCAAGAGGCTGAAGCAGGCGAATCACTTGAATCCAGGAAGTGGAGGTTGTGGTGAGCCAAGATTACACCATTGTACTACAGCCTGGGCAACAAGAGTGAAACTCTGTCTTAAAAAAAAAAATCATAATTGGAACCCAGATATGAGATCCAGGGAACATAGTTTCATTTTTAGGAAGTCACATGAAATAATTATATGGCAGAGTTTCAGGTTTTGGTTTGGGGTGCAAAAGGGTTGATAAACCCCTTCTCAAGACTTTGGTGACCTGGCAGGAATCTGCTCTATACAGGTTGAATACCACTGCTATCATCTGAGTTATCTCCAGCCAAAAACCTGGAAGACCCAAGATGTCAGCCAAAGGCACCCAGCCTGCTGCTGCCCTGGGCATGTCCTGCTGAAAACCTTTTAGCCCCTGGAGGTCAGCTACCACCTCTCTAAGACTGCATCAGGGTGCTCATTTCATTAAGCCTCAAACTCAGTTCCTCTGCAGAACAACTCAGCCCAGACTGGGATGGAGACCGTGGATTCACCATCAAATCCCAGCACCGAAAACAGTGCTTGGCACATTGAAGCATTCAGTCAATAACCAATGAATGAGCAAATGTCAAGCAATAAGGCTAAAGAAGAAAGCAGGAGGCAGCTCTCCAAGGGCTTGGTATTTGAGGTGGAGGAGATCGGGACACATCCCGAAGGCAGTGAGTACTGGGGAAGGGTTCCATGCATGGTGCAGTTTGAAGGATGGTTTGGAGGAGGTGAGAAGGGAAGTGGGAGGGATCGATGGGGAGAGGTTGCTGATAGAAATCCATGTGGAAGATGTGACGGTTAGGACCAGTCCCTGACTAGGTGAGAGGTGAGAGAGAGGTGAAAGGTGAGGGAGGATAGGGAAAGTCGGGGAAGCCCCTGGCAGGGACAGGATAGTACTGTTCCCTGAAATCAGAATCCCTGGGTCTTTGTTTTTTGAAATATGTTTTTGTTTTGTTTTGTTTTGTTTTGTTTTAGAGGCAAGGTCTTGCTCTGTGGCCCAGGCTAGAGTGCAGCGGTGAGATTACAGTTCACTGCAGCTTTACCTTCCTGGGCTCAAGTGATCCTCCCACCTCAGCCTCCTGAGTAGCTGGGACTACAGGTATGCACCACCATGCCTGGCTATTTTTTTTTAGAAACAGTTTTCCTAGAGACAGGGTCTCGATATGTTGCCCAGGCTGGTCTCCAACTCTTGGCCTCAAGGATCCTTCTGCCTCAGCCTCCCAGAGTGCTGAGATTACAGGCATGAGCCACCACACCCAGACAGAATCTCTGGGTCATGACGTCACAGGTTGTTGGGGACGATTCTGCCTCCGGAGGCGGTTGACACTGCAAATGTGTCTGTTTGTTGACACATTCTTTTTTCAGCACCAACTGCCAAGGCATCTGGGATCTGCACAACATTTCAAAACGAAGCCAGGCTCTGGATGTAAACATATCGGGGAGGCTCCGGCCGCAGTGGGCCTCATCAGACACCTTCAGGAGGACACCTGGCCCCTCTACAGCAGCCCCTAAACCTGTCAACTAATTAAAGGCAAGAGTGTCCCTGGCCCCTCCCAGGCAGGGCACACCCATTCAGAAAGAAGGAAATGTGATTCTTTCCTATTAGCTCAAACTCTGTTCATTTAAAGGGAGGAAAGTTTTAGGGCTAGGGATCCCGTTTCTGACCAGGATTGGGTCTTTGCTCCTTCTGCCTTTCTTAGATTTCTTTTTGGGATCAAGTTCCTTGTTGTGTGTGGTTAAGTATGTCACTCTCTGAGTCAAAGAAAAACCCTCCAGTGATGACTGGAACTCTCCGTGGCTGTGGGAGTGGAGTTGGTATGATCGGTGTGGAGGCTGTCTGGCTGGATCTGCAGGAGCTGTACATGGCCAGCAGTTCCACTCAGAGCTTCGCATCTAACATAAACACACACGTGTACAGCAAAAGACACACACTCGACCACCCACAGCAGCAGTCTTCATAAGAGCCCTGAACTGAAGCTATGCAAATACCCATGGACAGACAGTAAGATTGCAGGATATCCACAGAGGGGAATGCTCTAAAGCCGTGAGGATAGATAGTCTGCAATTACACACACCAGGAGCAATCACCCAGACAGAATTTTGAATGAAATAAGCCAGAGAAGATAAAGATACACACTGCAAAGCTCCACTTATGTGGCGATCAAGAAGTGGAGAAATACAACTGGGCGTGGTGGCTCACGCCTGTAATCCCAGGACTTTGAGAGACAGAGGCAGGAGGATCACTTGAGCCCAGGAGCTGGAGACCAGTCTGGGCAACATGGTGAAACCTCATCTCCTACCAAAAAAACAAAACAAAACAAAAAAACAAAAAAACTCACAAAAATTAGCCGGACATGGTGGGCACCTGTAGTCCCAGCTACTCAGGAGGCTGAGGTGGGAGGATTGCTTGAGCCCAAGAGGTCGAGGTGGCAGTGAGCTATGATTGTACCACTGCACTCCAGCCTGGGCAGCAGAGCAAGATTCTGTCTCAAGAAAAACAAACAAACAAAATTGGAGAAATGCAGCAGTCTGTTAAAATAAGGTGAGTGGTCTACTTAATTTAGCTGGAAGGAATAATAACCGGGTGGGGACATGTTCTGATTTCCTGTCACAATTCATGCATTCTCAATGGGGGTGAAAAAAATCTTCCTCTGTTCCATATAAAGCACAGACATAAATATAACACATAGATACACTCCATATGTACTGCATTTATGTATTACAATTTCAGGATAGGGAACAATTAGGAAAATACCGTCTAAAAACGCTCCTTAAGGGGATGTTCCAATAACAAAAAAAAGTTGTGAAACGCTGTGGGACATGGGAATATTCACTGAGCCCTGCATTTAGGCTCTATGCATGTCTGCATGGGGTTACACTTTTTTCGTTCGTTTGTTTTGAGATGGAGTCTCCCTCTGTCACCCAGGCTGGAGTGCAGTGGCACCATCTCAGCTCACTGCAACCTCCTCCTCTTGGGTTCAAGCGATTCTCCTGCCTCACCTTCCCAAGTGGCTGGGATTTACAGGCTCACACCACCATATCTGGCTTATTTTGTATTTTTAATAGAGACGGGGTTTCACCATGCTGGCCAGGTTGGTCTTGAACTCCTGACATCAAGTGTTCTGCCTGCCTCAACCTCCAAAAGTGCTGGGATTACAGGGGTGAGCCACTGCACCCCGCCATATACTTTAGTATAAATGTGCAATGGCTTTCTACCTCTCTCAGGATAGAGACGGAAGTCTTCTATTGCAGGGGTTCTCACCTGGGGTGACTGTGTCCACCAGGGGACATCTGGCCATGTCTGCAGACATTTCTGGTTGTGACAATCTCAAGAGGGAGGTGCTCCTGGCATTTAGTGGGTAGAGTCCAGGGATGCTGCCCAGTGTCTCAATGCACAGGACAGCCACCCAACAACACAGAATTATCTGGCTATGGATGTCCACAGTGCGAGAGTTCAGAACCCCTGGTCTAGGTGGCGTCTGAAACTGCTGTGCCCCTGCTGCTATTCCAGTCCTCCTGGGGTCCCTCCTCACTCTCTCCACTCCAGCCATGCTGCTGCCTTCCCAGGTGCCCTCTTCTCCCTGCTGGGACTAGGATTGGGTTTTCGTTCCTCCCTGCTAGGCCTCTTCCTGACTCGTGACTCACGACCTGCCAGACCTTCCTCCGATCTCAGCTGAAATGTCATTTCCCTGGGAAGCCTCCCTGACACCCACCCGCTCCATCTCCAAATAGCTCAGCTTCTGTGGGTTTATTCTCAGCGCCTCCACTAGCTGTGTGACCTTGGCCAAATACTTAACTACTCTGTGCCTCAGTTTCTGCATCTGTAAAATGGGGATGAGAAGAGTACCTGCTTCACAGACTTTTCAATCTTATAGCTATAAAGTGCTGAATATAGCATTTGTTACAAATGACACTCTCCATAAACATGAACGATTAACATCATTCTTTTATGCCCACAAAGCACTGCTGACCTTACTCTGTAGCACTTAGTATGGTTGCAATTCTCAATTCACACGTGTGGCTAATTGACTGCCTATGTTTCTGTTCACCAAGGCATTCCATATATCTGGCACATACTATGGGCTCAGTAAATATTTTTGGAATGAATGTATGAATGAATGAATGGACTATTGCCAAAGTCTGCCCAGTGAGTCTGTGAATGGCCATGAACACCTTTTGTCTTTTTCCGTGTAACCCCAAGACCTACCGCATTTTGAGGCTGTTGGATGAGTTTCAGCAGGGCAGGGTGGCTGTAACCTGAGGGCAGGAGAGCACTGTTAGAGATGTCACTGCATCCAAGGGTTCCCTGTGCCCCCCTACCTCTCCTTCCCCCTCCCTTTCTTTCCAACCCCCACAACTCTCTTTAAACACCAAAGGGTCTTTTATCCTTTGTCGACAAAAAGAAATTCCTAGGGCCCCACCTAGCACTCCTGACTCAGAAGCTCTCAGGCGGCAGCCCAGAAATCCAACAAATTCTCTAGGAGATTCTGATCCTTGTTCAGGTTTGAGACCTACTGGACTACATAAACATAAGGGGAGAAAAGTGTGTTGAACACTGTGGCTCACGCCTGTAATCCCAGCACTTCGGGAGGCTGAGTCGGGCAGATAACTTGAGGTCAGGAGTTCGAGACCAGCTTGGCCAACATGGCGAAACCATCTCTACTAAAAATACAAAAATTAGCCAGGCGCGGTAGCACGTGCCTGTAATCCCAGCTATTTAGAGACTGAGGCAGGAGAATTGCTTGAACCTGGGAGGCAGAGGTTGCAGTGAGCTGAGATCGCACCGCTGCACTCCAGCCTGGAAGACAGCAAGACACTGTTTCAAAAAAAAAGAAAAAAAAAGGGGGGTAGATAAATGCAAGATCAAAGAAAATTTCAAGCCTGGGGCTGGGGAGTGTGGTTCCATAGGCCTGTGCGCTGAATTGCAGATATGATCCTCACCTTCCTTCCCAGCGCCCGTTGGCTGAGTCAGATTCGACAAATGTTTGCTCAGGGACTGAGTGAGTAGTGATGCCACCTGCAATCTGTGACCCTCATGCCTCGTCCTGCCTTTATACATCTGCTTATTCCCAGAGTCCCACGGCATTTACCATCCAGACTGGGCCTGACATTGCATGACAAGGCTTAGCACACTCAGAGTCAGCTATTGCTCTTCTATGAATTTATCCTACAAGCGTGTATGAAGATCTATGAACATGGATCTTAATTGTGACACTCTCATATCTCAAGACTTGAAAGCAACCCAACATCCATCATTAGTGGGTCAGGGAAATAAGCCTTCTAATGTAACAAATCAGCTGTAGAAAAGGATGAGAGAGATTGATTTGTGCTGAGTTAGAATAATCTCTGAGATCTGCTAAGTGAAGAAGGACAGACGCAGGATATGTGTGTGCTTACGCAGGCACTGAATATCTCTCTAGAAGAAGCTGATAATAACGTTGCTTTTGGGAGAGGAATCGGGAAGAGGCTCAGGCTTAGGAAAGACACTGGTCCCCACTCTATTAAAATTAAAATAATGAGACAATAGACGCAGCAAACCACCACGGCACACATATACCTATGTAACAAACCTGCGCATTCTGTACATGTCTCCTATTTTTTAAAGAAGAAATTAAAAAAGAAAAAAATTAAAATAAAAATGTTTGAAGTTAATTAATGATGATTACTTTGTAGTAATGTTAGACTCAAGCTAGATTGCTGTAATCTTCCAGGGCTTCTTCAAAGACTTTCTCAATGATTCTACTGCATGTTGGCTTCCCCTAGGAAGTCAATCCCTTCCCTTCTCCTTCCTTCCCTCCCTCCCTCCCTCCCTCCCTCCTTTCTTTCTTCCTGTCCTTCATTCCATCTGTCCTTCCTTCCTCCCTCCCTCCCCCCTTCCTCCCCTCCCCTCTTTCTTCTTTCCTTCCCCTTCCTTTCCCCTCCCCTCCCCTCCCTTCCTTCCCCCTCCCCATTTTTTCTTTCTTTTTCTTTTTCTTTTTGACAGAGTCTTGCCTTGTTGCCCAAGCTGGAGTGCAGCGGCACCATCTTGGCTCACTGCAACCTCTACCACTTGTGTTCAAGCGATTCTCATGCCTCAGCCTCTGGAGCAGCTGAGATTACAGGTGTGCACCACCATGCCTGGCTAATTTTTTGTATTTTTAGTAGAGATGCGTTTTTGCCATGTTGCCAGGCTGGTCTTAAACTCCTGTCCTCAGGTGATCCACCTGTCTCGGTCTTCCAAAGTGCTAGGATTACAGGTGTGAGCCATCGAACTCGGCCTGAAGTCAAGCTATTTCCTATCTCCTGGTAATGCACATGCCCTGCAGGTCATCTCTCAGTCAGTACTGGGAGACAATTACACATAAGGTCGGAGAACAAGAGGGTGGCAGGGTCTCTCCCTGAGAAAAGAACTCTGCACCTGACCTCATTTGTTTGACTTGAGTTTCCAAAAATCACAGCTCTCACCCTGATGAATGTATTCTCACTTTTTTGAGACATAGTCTCATTCTGTCACCCAGGCTGGAGTGCAGTGGTGTGATCTCTGCTGACTGTAACCTCTGCCTCCCCGGTTTAAGCAATTCTCTGCCTCAGCCTCCTGAGAAGCTAGGATTACAGGCACCCGCCACCACGCCTGGTTAATTTTTTGTATTTTTAGTAGAGATGGGGTTTCACCATCTTGGCCAGGCTGGTCTTGAACTCTTGACCTCGTGATCCACCTGCCTTGGCCTCCCAACTGCTGGGATTACAGGCATGAGCCACTGTGCCCGGCTGCCTTGTCACTTTCGTGTGTCTGGAAGCCCTGGGAAGTGGCCACGTGACGGTAGATGATGCCCATTCCCAGTTCTGCTTCATACACAGAGTCCCCTGTTCATGGCAATGCTGCTCCACAGGCCCAGGACGCTTTGTGGTGGCACCTGGCCCTCCCTGGCCAGAGGACCAGAGGGAGGGAGTCTTAGGAGACCCACTTCAGGATTAGCGTATCCATGGCGGCCACTGGAACCAACCAGGACTTGACACCATGCCTCAAAGAGTTAAACAAACCAATGACTACATTCTTGGGCTTACAGGACAGCAGAGAAAAAAAAAGAAACAACTTACCGAAAAGCTGAAACTGTGCCCCAACCAGTAAGAAGCCAGTAAGGAACAGAAATTCTTGACTTTGCACGAGAGTAGATAAGAAAGGAATCTCACTTTGGGAGGCTAAGGTGGGGGGAATCACTTGGGGTCAAGAGTTTGATACCAGCCTGGCCAACATGGTGAAACCCCATCTCCACTAAAAATAGAAAAATTAGCCCAGTGTGGTGGTGTGTGCCTGTAATCTCAGCAACTTGGGAGGCTGAGGCAGGAGAATCTCTTGAACCTTGGAGATGGAGGTTGCAGTGAGCTGAGATGGTGCCACTGCACTCCAGCCTGGGTGACAGAGCAAGACTCTGTCTCAAAAAAAAAAAAAAAAAAAAAAAAGAAAGAAACGGATCAACTTGCTGAAAATGCTGAAACTCCCTCTGCTCGTGAGATCAAGGAGAAACGGGCTACAATCTGTTGGGACCAAGACGGTCAAGTGGAATGTGTACAAAACGAGTGTGCTGACATCACAGTCTGAATTTCCAACCCAAGGTTCATGCTAACTCCTGCAGAATTTGAACATGCAATTCCTGCAGTAGCATGGAGACAACTGTCTATGCCCGAGGACTTTCCAGACTTCTCCTTTCCTTCCACCAGTCACCTGCTAATCTCAGAATTCACCCCTTGAACTTTTTTTTTTTTGAGACCAGGTCTCACTCTGTTGCCCAGACTGAA
This sequence comes from Cacajao melanocephalus, assembly GCA_963573385.1. Taxonomy (NCBI): domain Eukaryota; kingdom Metazoa; phylum Chordata; class Mammalia; order Primates; family Pitheciidae; genus Cacajao; species Cacajao melanocephalus. Next base: position 11,320 of record CAUYLG010018356.1, read on the forward strand.
GTGCAGTGGCATGATCACGGCTCACTGCAGCCTCAACCTCCCCAGCTTAAGCAATCCTCCCATTTCAGCCTCCGGAATAGCTGGGCTTCCAGGTGTGCACCAGTATGTCTTGCTAATTTTGGTAGTTTTTATAGAGGCAGGGTTTCGCCGTGTTGGCCAGGCTGGTCCCACATTCCTGAGCTCAAGCTATCTTCCTGTCTTGGCCTTCCAAAGTGTTGGGATTGCAAGCATGAGCCACTGTGCCCAGCCAAATACATTTACTTTGAAAGGAGAGTTTATATCAATGTGGCCAGAGGTTGAATTCAGTAGGAACGATCTGTTGCCTGCCCAAGCCTCTGAGCCTGGGGCACGCACTCCTCCACAGTAAGAGATCAGCCAATTGAGACAGGTGTTAAAGACGTGGCATCACCCAGGGGAGACTTTCTCCTCAATAGAATAAAACAGTGAAAGTGATTTGAAATGCCTTAGGGTTCCACTCTGCCTTGAGAAGATGGATGGGAGAGGCAAGGAGGGCCCAGGGTAGGGAGGACTGTTAACATTCATCCCTGCCACTCCCCAGTCCTACTCCAACGCACGCTGGGCCTAAGGCTGCAAAGTGAGCCTTACTCAAGAAAGGGACACTCTGGGTTTCTCCAAGTATTTTTGGGCCAAAGGTCTTTAAGCCCTGGGTCCTTATCAACATTGCCTGTGTGTTCAGGACTTTTCTGCCTCTGGAGATAAGCCTGATGCCTTATGGGCTTCTGAAGAAGAGATGAAAGCAGAGCTGGTCCCTCTGATCAGGGAAATTCTGCCTTGGGCTTTTGATACTGTGGGATCCCCACATTTCAGGGCAGGGCAGGGGCAGGCATCTGCAAGGCGGCTGCCATAGAAATAAGCTTGGGAGGCAGAGAGTCGTTTGTTCACACCCTGGCTCAGCCTTGGACTCCCTGTGTATACCAGGCAAACCCTGCAAGCTCTTGAGACTCGGGCCAGTCAGTCAACTGGAGGTGATGTTAAAAGACCCTACTTTAAGGCAGTTGTAGCCATGTAATGAGATAACATATAAGGCACTTAGCAATATGCCAGATGTATAGTAAATTCACAATAAGTATTAACTTAAAAAAACTCTTTTCAAAGACTACAGATATGGGAGAACAGGTGGTTAGAGAAAGAACTTTTAGAATTTCTAGAATTTTTTTTTTTTTTTTTTCTGAGACAGAGTCTTGTTCAGTCACTTAGGCTAGAGTGCAGTGGCATGATCTCGGCTCACTGCAACCTCTGCCTCCCGGGTTCAAGCAATTTTCCTGCCTCAGCCTCTCCAGTAGCTGGGATTACAGGCATGCAGCACCATGCCTGGCTATTTTTTTTTTGTATTTTTAGTAGAGATGGGGTTTCACCATGTTGGCCAGGCTGGTCTTGAACTCCTAACCTCCTGATCCGCCCGCCTTGGCCTCCCAAAGCACTAGAATTACAGGCGTGAGCCACTGTATCTGGGCTTGTTTTTGTTTTTATTGAGACAGGGTTTTGCACCGTTGCCTAGGCTGGAGTGCGGTGGTATGATCATAGCCCACTGCAGCCTCAAACTCCTGGGCTCCAGTGATCCTCCTAACTGAGCCTCCAGAGTAGCTGGGACTAAAGGCATTAAAAAAAATTTTTTTTGTAGAGATGGGGTTGGCTCTCACTATATTGCCCAGATTGGTCTTAAACTCCTGGCCTCAAGCAATCCTCTTCCTTTGGCCTCCCAAAGTACTAGGATTACCAGCATGAGCCACCATGCCGGACCAAACTTCTAGTTTTTTAAACAAATGCTGCTAATCTGATTCCCTGACCTTCACACACACAGTGGTTAGCTGGACATTCAGACTGAGGGAGTCCTGGGGGTTGGGTCACTATCCCACAGCTAGTATACAGTGGAGCCAGGATTTGAACCCAGGACAACTCAAGAGCCCATCCCTTCTACTCCAACACAAAGGGGAGATGGGGTTTTCTAAATCTTTGTCTCCAAAATGCCTTCTGTGGCCGAGGCATCCCTGAATACTGGACTTCCCCAAAAGGATGAGTCATCTGCTTACTGTCTAATCGCATCTTAATGGGAAATAAATAGGTATGAGGACATGGGCAGGGGAAGAAGAGGAGGAGTGGACAACCATGGCTGGGTCTCAGGGAAAAAGGCTCCAGGCTGCTGAGCAGGGTGCTGTGGGAGGTGCTGATGGGGAGCAGAGGATGCCCTGGGCTCCTCTGCAGCAGAAGAACCAGGATCATCTGTGAAGGGACAGGCTTCATCAGACACAGCCCACGGACTTACTGAAGGCAGCCGGGAATCCATCAGCCAAAGGACCATTAACCATCCAAGCTGCAAATAGCAGCTACCTGCATTTCCAAATTAGGCCTGTCCATCCTATCTGCGTGCCCTTTTACACAGCGAGTCACGCTCTATATGGCTGGGAGGTGAGCCTGGGGAGGCAGAGGCTGTGGGCCTCCCACTGATGTCACTTTCACCGGGGAGGTCACCGTTTCCCAGCTGCTGTGTGTGTTCGTTGATTATAACTTCAGCAGCTTCCTTGCCTGGAAAATTGCCCATGGCAAATGGAAGCCACTTTGCAGAGGAGATTATAGAAGTTCTCCCCTCTGGCAGCTGATGGAAAATGACTGCTGGCACAGGAGCATAAAAAGCTGGGCCCTCTGCTTCAGTCCAAGACCAACTCTGGGGTGTGGTACACGCTTCAGAGCCTCAAGTGGGGTCAGGCTGTGGATAGTTCTAGCTGAGACCTCATCCTTCTTAGCTTCTTCCCCCTGCCCCAGGCTGTTTCCCTTACTCCCCTTTCTCCTGAGAGCTCTCCCTCAATCAATAACCTGCCCAAGAATTCCCCGCTCTGTCTGGGTTCAGTGGCTCGTGCCTGTAATCCCAGCATTTTGGGAGGCTGAGGTGGGAGGATCACTTGAGTCCAGGAGTTTGAGACCAGCCTGGGCAGGATAGTGAGACCCCATCTCTACAAAAAATAAAAAAATTGGGCCAGGTATAGTGGCTCACACCTGTAATCCCAGCACTGTGGGAGGCTGAGAGAGGCAGATCACTTGAGGTCAGGAGTTCTAGACTACCCTGGCCAACATGGTGAAACCCCATCTCTACTAAAAATATAAAAATTATATGGGCATGGTGGCACATGCCTGTAATCCCAGCTACTTGGGAGGCTGAGGCATGAGAATCACTTGAATCCGGGAGGCAAAAGTTGCAGTGAGCTGAGATTGTGCCACTGAACTCCAGCCTGGTGCATAGAGCAAGACTCCGACAACAAAAACAACAACAAACAACAAACAAACAAACAAACAAACAAAAACCAGGGAAAAAAGAAATCCCCACCTCAGGCTCTTCTGGGAAACTCAACCTAAGATGCCTACATGGTGGCCACTGTGGTGACACAGATGGGTTTGCATTCTACCTATAATTCCTATGCAGCCTACCAAACCTCTCCATGCTTTGTTAATTAACACATACTTACCTTGTAGGGTTTGGGGGAGGAGTAGATGAGAGAGGACATATAATATGTCTAACCCTTTATGAATTACTTATTTTTTTCCTACCCTTGAGTGAAGCGTCAGGCAACACCCTGGGATGTGCCTGCTGGAAGCCACATCCTACAACCTGGATAGCCACAACTAGCAGAGAGAGAAACAGAGGTGATATCCAAGGAGTGATTTCCCAGCTCTTACCTATGGGGACAGAGGAGATCTGGGAATAAAGATCCAGCATTCGGTTGCCATCAACATCAACAAGGTAATTGCCTCTGCTCTCTTCGTAATTGCAGAAAAAATGCACAGCCTCTGCATTCTTGGAGAAAGAAGAGACCAACTCAGGCTCACTGCCATTCCCTAGATTCTTGGTCTTTCAGGATCAAGCTTGAATCACTGAAGTACATCATATCATGACCATTCTATGGACACACAGGGGCATCTGTGGGTGCTGGCAATGCATTTCTTGCTTTGGCTAAATGCATGGGTCGTTTGCTTTATAATGGTTCAATAAGCTGTGATTTTATATTTTATGAATTTTTCTGTATGTGGTTTATACATCAGAATAAAAAAACGGATACAAATCTGAAGTTGATTCTGTTATGTTTGGTAAAACTTAGAGCAATCTCAAAGAAAACTAAAAATATATAGTAAACATTAAAGAAATAAAAATATTACACTGGAAAGTACTCACTTAATACAAAATAAAAAAAAATTACAAGAGGGCCAGGTGCAGTGACTCACGCCTGTAATCCCAGTACTTTGGGAGGCTGAGGCAGGTGGATCATTTGAAGTCAGGAGTTTGAGACCAGCTGGGCAACATGGTAAAAACCATCTCTACAAAAATTAGCCAGGCGTGCGTGCCTGTGATCCCAGCTACTTGGGAGGCTGAGGCAGGAGAATCACTTGTACCCGGAAGGCGGAGGTTTCAGTGAGCTTAGATTGAGGCACTGCACTCCAGCCTGGGGTGACAAAGTGAGACTCCATCTCAAATAAAAAAAAGCAAAACAATAAAAGGGGAATAAAAGAACAAAAAAGACAGAAGACATGTAGAGAACAACAATAAATGGCAGCTATAAATATACCCATATGAATAATAACATTAACTGTGAATGTATTAAATAATCCAATCAAAAGGCAGAGATTGTCAGACTGGATAAAAAGAACCAACTCTATGCTGTTTACAGGAGACACTTTAAATTCAAAGACACAAATAGGTTGAAAGTAAAAAGATGGAGAAAGTTATCTGATGCACACAGCAACCGTAAGAAAGCTAGAAGGGGTTATATTCATAGCAGAAAAAATAGACTATAAAAAATGTTACCAAAGAGATAATATCATACTATTAATATTATAAAGGATAAATCCACTAAGAAGATATATTACAAACATATTTGCACCTAACAACAGAGCCCTGAATAGATAAAGCAAAAATAGAATTAAAGGGAAAAATAGTTTTATAATAATAGTTGGAGATGTCAACATCTGGCACTCCATAATGGATAGGACAACTAGGCAGGTTAGCAAGGAAATAGAAGACTTGAACAATATTCTAAACGCCACCAGATCTGACAAATGTCTATAGAACACTCTGCCCAACCACAGCAGAATACAGATTCTTCTCAAGTACATATGGAATGTTCTCCAAGCTAGACCATATGCTAGGCCATAAAAAAAGGCTCAATAAATTTAACAGGATTGAAATCACAAAAATATGTTTCCCAACCATAATGGAATGAAACTAAAATCAATAAAGAAATAAATTTGGGAAATTTACCGAAGCATAGAGATTAAACACCATGTAAATAACCAGTGGGTCAAAGAAGAAATCACCAAGGAAATGAGAAAAAACGTTTAGAACAGAAGTCAACTACATTTTTTAAAAAAAGAGTCAGAACAGATTAAGCATCTGTCTTTTACCTCAATTGTGATAAAGAAGCAACAAAAGGAATGTTACCTCATCCTCACTTACCTGAATTATATTCAGCTGTTTCATTAACTCCTGCAGGCAAGAAGAACAAAAGCATTATAGCAGGTACACACTCTTGCCAAAATAGCTTAAAGTCTTTCCCGTTTTCCCAAGTCTTGGCATTTTTTCTCTTTTGCCAATAACTTAATAGTTTATTAGTTAGTCAACAATATTACTTTAAAAATTACTTGATATAAATAGTTGGCAGGAAGCTATTCCATTACACAGTTAAATTACCAGTACAATAGACAGGCTAGAAATTCAGACACCTGAAAGATAAATTAAAATATTTAGCAAGAAAATCTTAAACTGAAGGTGTTTATCTAGTGCCCATAAAAACATAGATTCTCTGTTACTTACGGGAAAAAAGGTGTTAACACCTCATTAAGAGTATAAATAAAACAACTGAAAATATTAACTTGCATATCAAAGAACCATTTATAATTACAATCCAAATGCTCCATAAACCACTTGTACTTTATTCTATACAGAAACAGGGAATTAGAAACTAGTTGCTTTGATATTACAAAGATGTCAACTCCAAAAGTAATTCAACATAAAATAGATGTTAGCAGTTAGTGTCATAAAATTATGTATCTCCACTTAAAAACACAGGATAATATTCATGACAAGAATATGAAAAGTTATTACAAGAATTTTACTACTACTAGATTAAAATCTGTAACCCCAATAGGAATATGCATTTAAAATGTCTCCCATTTTGTTAGCAAAACACTATCCAAAATAACTACAATCACTTACATTAATACAAATATTTCCAGATTTATAAAATAGTTGCAATGACAAAAGAAGTATGTTTTGACAGGAAAAGAAAGACCCTATGGATAAAATATGCAAAATATGCAAAGAAAAAATAAATTTGCATTAGAAAGATTTTAAGATCAAGTTCAAGGGCATTTGATCTCTTGAGACCTGTGCCATGTAACATTGCCAGGTTCTTCCACTGTTGGCTGGATATTGTACTCCAGCCCTTGACTCTGCACTTAAGGTATAACTTGCTTTGGCCAGCAGAAGGAGGCAGCAGTGATGGCGGACCCATGCAGAGCCCAGGCCTCAGTAGGCCTATAGCATGGGCCAGGCGTAGTGACTCACACCTGTAATCCCAGCACTTTGGGAGGCCAAGGCAAGCGGATCACAAGGTCAAGAGATCGAGACCATCCTAGCCAACATGATGAAACCCCGTCTCTACTAAAAATACAAAAATTAGCTGGGTGTGGCGGTGCATGTCTGTAATCTCAGCTACTTGGGAGGCTGAGGGAGGAGAATTGCTTGAATCTGGGAAGTGGAAGTTGCAGTGAGCCGAGATCGTACCACTGTACTCCAGCCTGGCAACAGAGGGAGATTCTGTCTCAAAAAAAACAAAAAAAACCAAAAAACTATGGCATGTTCTCCTCTTGCTTTTGTATACCTTTGCCATTGCCATGAGGAGAAGCCCTGTCTAGCCTTCTGGAGGATGACAGACGTGGAGCAGAACCAAATCACTGCAATGATTCAAGCCATGCCCAACCTAGATCAACTGACAGCCAGCCATCCCCCAGGCATGGAGGTGAGCCCAACAGAGCTGCGTACCCAACTCCCAATTAACCTTAAATGCACGAGCAATTGGCAGGCTCTATGATACTGAGGTTTTTGTGGCTGTTTGTTATGCAGCATTACTGCGGTAACAGACAACTGATACATCCTCCTCTGTGTTGCTTCTTTTTTGGCTTCTTTGTTGGCTTCTCTTTTTTTTTTTGGCATGGAGTCTTGATCCATGGCTGGATATTAACCCTAGCCCTTGACTCTGGACTTAAGGTACCACAAGGACCTCTGTCACCCAGATTGGAGTGCAGTGGCACCATCTTGGTTCACTGCAACCTCTGCCTCCTGGATTCAAGCAATTCCCTTGCCTCAGCCTCCCGAGTAGCTGGGACTACAGGTGCCCACCACCACTCCCGGCTAATTTTTGCATTTTCAGTAGGGACAGGGTTTCACCATGTTGGCCAGGCTGGTCTTGAACTCCTGACCTCAAGTGCTCCACCTGCCTCGACCTCCCAGAGTGCTGGGATTATTGGCGTGAGTCAAGGTGCCCAGTCCTTCTTTGGCTTCTTATGGCAAAATGGCCTAATTGAATATCTTGGCTCTCTGGTGGTGAACTCTCTGAAAGCAGCTGACAATCAACACAAGTCCCTAAGCTTGGCTGTGTTCTTACTTCTTAGGCCCCTTTCTCCCTTTTCCAAAATACCCTACTCAGGTGTGCTCAACTCACCCGAGATCTAGGCCCTGGGACTTCCGTCTTCATCAGAGGCCCATCATAATCAAATTCAATGTCGACTTTGGCTGCGGCTTGGCTAATGCGTCTGGATCCTGCAGTAAACAAAGACAATGAGAAGGTGACAGCAGAGATCATGAGGATTCTGCCCTGACAAATGCCTGATGTCCTTAGCAGAGGTAGTGCCAGGACCTTAGCCCCATCCCAGCCAGACCACCTCAGAACACTGTGGGACAGATCAACTGGGGCACCATAAGGACCCTGCAGATTTAAAAAATGGGAAAACCCAGTGTCAACAAAGTCGTAGGCAAATAGGCATGCCCCTGTTTTCCTGGCATGAGTACAAGCTGATGTCTGCTTTCTTTTTATTTATTATTTATTTATTTATTTATTGAGACAGGGTCTTCTCCATTGCCCAGGCTGGGATGCAGTGGCCCCATCACTGACCCCATCCTCCCAAGGATCAGGTGATCCTCCTGCCTCAGCCTCCTGAGTAGCTGGGATTACAGGCATGCACCACCATGCCTGGCTAATTTTTATAATTTTAGTAGAGATGGGGTTTTGCCATGTTACCTAGCCTAGCCTCAAACTCCTGGGCTAAAGCAATCCACCTGCCATCGCTTCCCAAAGTGCTGGGATTACAAGTGTGAGTCACCATGCCTGACCTGATGCCAGCTTTCTGTTGCTTTGAACTGAGAAATCTCATTTTTTACGATTCATCCTAAGAAAATAATGGGACCAGTACAAAGATGGAGGTAAAGAGTATTCATCAGAGTATTGTCTATAAGAACAGCAAAGAGGGCTCATGCCTGTAATCCCAGCACTCTGGAGGGCCAAGGTGAGTGGATCCCTTGAGCTCAGAAGTTCACAGCCAGCTTGAGTAACATGGTGAAACCCCATCTCTACAAAAAAAAAAAAAAAAAAAGCTGGGTATGGTGGTAGCTTTACTTCCAGCTACTTGGGAGGCCGAGGTCGGAGGATTGCTTCAGCCTGGGAGGCTGAGGATGCAGTGAGCTGTGATTGCAGCACTGCACTTCAGCCTGGGCAAAAGAGTGAGACCCTGTCTCAGCAAACAAACAAAAAACAAACAATGAACAACCTAAATGTCCAGCCCCAGAAGTCAGCTAAGTAGAATGTGGCATAGTCAACCATTTCATGGAATCTTATGCACCCATTAATTGTTTTGAGGTTGACGTTTTGAATATTCATGAACATGGAAAGATGCCCATGGTATTAGTATGGGAAAGGTCAGATTCTAAAAATTATCCAAATTTTGTAAAAATGTAATCTACATCCAAATGTATATAGCCCAAAGTTTCTCAACCTTGACAAAATTAACATTTTGCGCTGGATAATCCTCTGTTGTGGGGGGGCTGTCCTGTGTATTATAGAATGCTTAGCAGCATCCCCAGCCTCTACCCACCAGAGGCCAGGAACACCCACACCCAGTTATGCCAGTCAAAATTACCTAGAAAGGAATCATCACATTTCTAAATTCAGAAGGTCCCACTTAATAAATGGTTTCTGTTTCAAAAATAAAGTTTTGGTCTGACATGGTTGGGATCTATATCCCTGCCCAAATCTCATGTTGAAATGTAATCCCTAATGCTGGAGGTGGGGCCTTGTGGGAGGTGACTGGATTATGGGGACAGGTCCTCATGGCATAACACCATCCATTCCCCTTTGTGCTATTGTGGAGGCAGTGAGTTCTCACGAGATCTAGTTGTTTATTTATAATTTTAACTTTTCTTTTTGAGACGGAATGTCACTCTGTTGCCCAGGCTGGAGTGCAGTGACACGATCTCAGCTCACTGCAATCTCTGCCTCCCAGGTTCAAGTGATTTTTGCACCTCAGCCTCCCAAGTAGCTGGGATTATAGGTACCCACCACTACGTCCGGCTAATTTTTATATTTTTAGTAGAGACGGGGTTTCACCGTGTTGGCCACGCTGGTTTTGAACTCCTGACCTCAAGTGATCTGTCCACCTCAGCCCCCCAAAGTGCTGGGATTACAGGTGTGAGCCACTGTGCCTGGTTGAGATCTGGTTGTTTAAAAGTATGTGGCTGGCTAGGCGCAGTGGCTCACGCCTGTAATCCCAGCACTTTGAGAGGTTGAGGCAGGTGGATCACCTGAGGTCAGGAGTTCAAGATCAGTCTGGCCAACTAGCGAAATCCCATCTCTACCAAAAATACAAAAATTAGCCGGGCGTGGTGGTGCACACCTATAGTCTCAGTTACTTGGGAGACTGAGGCATGATAATTGCTTGAACCTGGGAGGCAGAGGTTGCAGTGAGCTGAGATTGTGCCATTGCACTTCCAACTGGGTGACAAAGCGAGACTCCGTCTCAAAAAAAATGTGTGGCTCCTCCCCGCTTGCTCTCTTGCTCCGATTCCCACCATGTGAGACACCTTGCTCTCTCTTTGCCTTCCACCATGATTGGAAGTTTCCTGAGGCCTCCCCAGAAGCTGAGCAGATGCCAGCATCATGCTTCCTGTACAGCCTGCAGAACCATGAGCCAACTGAACCCCTTTTTTCTTTAAAAATTACCGAAGCCTAGGTATTTTTTTTTGTAGCAATGCGAGAATAGACTAATAAATGATCACCCATCATTTGTTTGAAATGCATTTCACATTTTCCACATAACGTATAAATAATTTACAGAGGGTGTTTGGGTTCCTGTCCCACAAATCTTTTTAGCGCCACCTGTTGCTGAAACACAAAGAGTAGCTCAAGCCCAAGCCCTGCCGATCCCTGAGTGAAAGACAGGTGTGGTGACTCCAAGACAAGTGTGTAAGGGTTTCCAGTAACCCCTAGAAATCCCTCTAGTGTTACTGTTGATCTTTCACCTTCCTGCTACTATTTGGTGGTTGGGAAATGTCAGTATCTCTTACGGGGGTTGCCATAATTGTACCAAACTAGGGAATCAGTGGACACTTCATACAAATTACATAATATATGTGTTATGTATATTATATATATATTTATATATATTGTGTATATTTGTATGGTGTCCATTGATACATAGATTTATATATCTATATATAAATATAGATATAGATTTATATATCTATAACTATATTTATGTATCTATATTTATATATATAATCACAGTCCCCTCTTGTGTAATGGAAACAGTTATATATTTATATATCTATATAATATGTATTATATATAAATATATATAAAATATATCTATGTAATATATATTATATATAATATATAGGTATATATAATATATATAATATAATATATAATATCTATACCTATATATTATATGATATATAATATATAGGTATATAAATATATAACTGTTTCCATTACACAAGAGGGGACTGTAAAGCTCAGAGAAGTTAAGAAATGTGCCAAAAGCTCCTGTAACATACACATACACACACACACACACACACACACACACACACACACACGGGCATATAGCCTGTCAAATTATACAAAGCTATGAGATTTGGAAACATATTTAAATTCACTCTTAATTTTCCATAATTGCTTTGGATATCAAAGAAGGTTTCTGAATTAATTATGTAACATCATGCTGTCTTTTGAACAAAAAGTACAGTTAAAATACAGCACTACACTTACATAAGGATGAAAAAACAAGTCTTTATTTTCTTCTCTTTGATCTGAAAAAGGGAATTCCTAAAGAGTATTCTATTAGAAGAGAGTATTAGAAGAGAGTTAAAGGTCATAGAACATATGCTATAACTATAATTTTATAATTATATTTTATAATTATAAAAATATATGATTTTTTTTTAAAGAAATGAGATCTTGCTATGTTGCCAAGCCTGGCTTTGAACTCCTGGGGTCAAGCGATCCTCTTGCCTCAGCCTACCATGTAGCTAGGTCTATAGGCACACACCACTGTGCCTGGTTACTTTTTCTTTTTCTTTTTTTTTTTTTGTGACAGGGTCTCACTCTGTTGCCCAGGCTGGAGTGTAGTGGTGCGATCTTGGCTCACTCCAACCTCTGCATCCCAGTTTTGAGCAATCCTCTTACCTTAGCCCCCTGAGTAGCTGGGACCTCAGGCACGTGCCACCATGCCTGGCTAACTGTTTGCATTTTTGTCAGAGAAGGGGTTTTGCCACCCACCTCGGCCACCCAAAGTGCTGGGATTACAGGTGTGAGCCACCACGCCCGGCCCTACTTTTTTACACTAAACCGTTTATTTTTCCTTGGCCAGAACTCAGGATTACGGGACACCATTGATTCCAGCTAGCTCTTCAGGGATGTGTATTTTGATAAAAATAGGTCTTCACCAGTGCAGATCTTGCTTTGTTTCCAGCAAAGGGGGAAAATGAAAAATTAGAAATTAGCAAGCTGTTCTTAAATGAGGACACACACGTCCTCCTTTCTTTTCTCCAGAAAGTGTCTTGACATTGCATTGTAGTAATCAGATTTCTTGGGAACTGGAGTGTGGAGATACTGGGAATGGGAGCAGTTCACAGGGGGAGCCGCAGCTGAATGGATCCAGAGAGAAATGACCAGAGAGCGTGGGATCAAGTGGAGCTGCAATAATGAGAATGTCAAGGCCATGGGGAGATAGAAGCTGGGAGGCAGGGAGAGGTGGTGAGGAAAGGGTGAGAACTGGTCAACTGGGAGCGCTGAGGACCAGGTGCAAGGTAGATGGGTCTGTTCCCAGAACTCTATCAGTTCCTCATATGTTTTCCATAAGTTTGCGTGTAACTGCGCTATCAGAAAGGGGGGAAATGAGGAAATTAACACATATTCAGCCTTTACTAAAATGCTAGCCTGGCCCTACCTAGGCAAACTCCCACCTATTGCTTTAAGTTATCCACAAATAAATTCAACAATATAGATAGGTATTGTTCACAGTTTACAGATGAGGATCAGAGAGGTTAAGTGACTGTCCCTATGTCACACAGCTAATGAGTTGCAGAGTCAGGACTGGAACCCAGGTTGTTGCAATCCCAATACTTTTGCTTTTCCTTCTATATCTAAATGTTGGCTTTTTCAAAAGAGGAAAATAAATACTTTTACAATGAATATTCTCTTAATGATGACATATAACACCATGCACCACAAGAAAACAGAACAAAAATGGAAGGGACAAGTAAACCTTTTCTTGGATCTCGTCTATGAAGACACAGAAGCAGATTCAAGTGTGTATTGAGCACTTAGGGTGAACAAACCAGGAATTATCCTGAGCAATTTACATGGCTTACCTCATCTAATTCTCACAAACTCCTACAAGGTAAATGTTATTATTCTTACATTACAGAAGACACTGAGGGCTCAGAGAGGTTAATTAATTTGCCCAAGATCACACAGCTATCAAACGGTTAGCAGGAAATTTGCCCATCCAACCTTTTTCCTAGATGCTGTGAACGGAACTGAGGCTATCTTTGATTTCATCTAGTGCTAGCCTTGAAGGAAACATTTCAGCAAAACAACACACTTCTCTCAAAGGCAAATTTTGATCATGATCATAAAGATGCAAAAAAAAAAAACCCTAGTTTGAATTAATACTGAAGGATCAAGGATTTTCATTCATGAATAAAATAACATACCCAGAAAGCAAGAGTATGTTACTGACATACAAGACCGGATGCAGTGGGCGAATGGTCCATCCAGCCCAGCCCTCTGGGGCTCACAGCCCTCAATGGTGATGCCAAGCCAGAGTCCATTTTTAGCTCCAAACTATAAAGCAGCCAATAAACATTTTTAATGTTCTCTTGATCTGCAGACTGAGAGTAATAAATGATTGTCGTGTTCTCAAATGGCGAAAGTTCTGTGCGTGAGCCTGGCTGGAATGAAGGTCAAGACCAGTTGGAGCTGTTTGCTCTGCTTTTCTGTTAAAAAAAAATGTATCTGCCCCTGCAACTCTCCACCCCACTTATTTGACGATAACATGCTCATTGAGGAAGATACCAATAAGCAACATGGAAAAAAGAAAACTTAATTTTCTACCCAGTGATAATGATTTTGTTGTCATCTCCACTCTCTGTATCCTATTTGCTGACATAAGATTATTAATTTTGGGGGGGGGCATAAAATGATGTAATTGGGTACGTCATCTCAGATCGTTAACTATCACCACGTTTAATGGCTTCACAGTGACCTGAAAGGTGGAGACGCCATGGAGAAGTATGAAAACACTGTGGGTGTGGCAGCAGGCTGGGGCTTCCATTTTCGGCACCCTCTCTTGCTTTGAGGAAGCAGCTGCTACATTGTGAATGGCTCTGTGAAGAGGTCCACACATCAAGGAATTAAAAGTTGCTTCTGGCTGACAGCCTCCAAGGAACTGAATCCAGCCACAACCCCGTGAGTGGGCCTGCAAGTGAATCCTCCAACCACCAAGTGGAGCCGTCAGAGGAGACCACAGCCCCAGGTGACAGCTTGACTACACCCTCATGACAGACCTTGAGCCAGAGGATCTGGCTAAGTCACCCCTGGATCCCCAACTCACAGAAACTGTGAGATAATAAACATGATCCCAACATGCTAAGTTTGGGGGTATTTGTTATGTGGCAGCAGATAACTAATACAGTGGCTCAGGTCCTGGAGCCAACCTGGCTTAGTTCGAAGCCTGGCTCAGCCAATCACCAGCTCTGCGGCTCTGGCAAGTTACTTAATTTCTCTGACTCGGAGTTTCCTTTACCTTATGGAGTGGCGGTGAGGGCTAAATGGGTTAAAAGTAAGCTGTAATTCCTATGATTTTTTAACCCTTCCCCTGGTTGCTACTTGCCTAACAGCAGTATATGAGAGTGCACATGTTCCTGTATCTCTGCCAACACTGTGTTTTAGCATTCTTAAAAAAACATATTCTGGTTTAGCAGATATGCCAAATCAATAAGTCAAAAGAAAAGACAAAATCTCACTGTATGGCTTCCTAAATCATAAATGTGCCAAAACTCCAGCCAAGAAAATGTAGAAGAGGTAAAATTAAGGAACTCTGTGATTTAGCCATTTCTTATTTTATTTTTTTGCGCTGTGCCTATATTTCCATGTTCGTAAAATGGGATTTAGGACACTTCCACCTTATTGTAAATACAAATGAAGTGCTTTCATATGACCTTTTTTTTTTTTTTTTTTTTTATTTTGAGACGGAGTCTTACTCTGTTGCCCAGGCTGCAGTACAGTGGAGAAATCTCGGCTCACAGCAACCTCCACCTCTTGAGTTCAAGCAATTCTTCTGCCTCAGCGTCTCGAGTAGTTGGGATTACAGGAACAGGCCACCACGCCCAGCTAATTTTTGTATTTTTAGTAGAGATGGGGTTTCACCATATTGGCCAGGATGGTCCTGAACTCCTGACCTCAGGTAATCCACCTGCCTCAGCCTCCCAAAGTGCTGGTATTATAGGTGTGAGCCATTGTGCTTGGCTCATATGAACCATTTCTTCTAATGCAAGAAATTTGTGAAATAGGAAGGATACTATTATTAGACCCATTTTCCTGATGAGAAAACTGAGGCTTGGAGAAGTTCTGTCGGTTAGGCTCACTTGGCCAATGCATGGTGAAGCTGGTAACCCAATCATATGAATCTTGATCTAGAGCTTTTCCCATGGTGTCTCCTTAGGAAGGCTCAGATGTCCTTGAGAATGACCTTTAAACATGGTGCCACATGCACCACTAGGCTAGAGCTCCACAAGAGCCACATCTCTTTATTCACTGCCACATCCTCAGTACTCAGCACAGCACTTGGCACGTAATAGGTGCTCAACAGCCTTCGTTATGAAATAAATGCATCGTCAGTGCTAGACTCTCTGACCTGGAACCCTCCATACCTACATCTTTCTGGTTTGTTTTAACATAATTGTGGGTAAACATTAATATGCTTCTCTTATAAATAAATAAAGCAAAACCTTGGCTGGGTGCAGTGGCTCATGCCTGTAATCCCAAGACTTTGGGACACCAAGATAGGCCAATCACTTAAGGTCAGTAGCTGGAGACCAGTCTGGCCAACATGGTGAAACCCCGTCTCCACAAAAAATATAAAAATTAGCCGGATGTGGTGGCGGGTGCTTGTACTACCTAGAGGCTGAGGCAGGAGAATCACTAGAACCCGGGAGGTGGAGGTTGCAGTGAGCCGAGATCGCACCATGGCACCACTCCAGCCTGAGTGACAGAGCAAGTCTCCATCTCAAAAAAAAAAAAAAGAAAAAAAGAAAAAGAAAAACCTCAAAAGCCATTGATAACTTCTCAAAACTATCAAGGTCAAGAAGAATAAGGAAAAGACTGAGAAACCGTCACAGACTGGAGGAGACCATGGAAGATGTGACAAATCAATGCAATGTGGGTACCTGGATTGGATCCTGGAGCCGAAAAAGACATTAAAGCAAAAATGAGTGAAAGCCGAATAAAAGTCTGGAGTTTGGTTAATGGTGATGTACCAAGGTCAGCTTCTTAGTGTCTTTAAAAATTTATTTATCTATTATTACTATTTTAAGACAAGGTTGCCCAGGCTGGAGTGCTGTGGTGTGATCATGGCTCACTGCAGCCTCAATCTCCTGGGCTCAAGCAATCCTTCTGCTTCAGCCTCCCGAGTAGCTGAGATTACAGACACGTGTCACCATGCCCAGCTAAGTTTTGTAGTTTACACAGAGACAGGGTCTCCCTGTGTTGCCCAGGCTGGTCTCAAACCCCTTGGCTCAAGGCTGCTTTAGCGTGCTTTAGCCTCTCAAAGTGCTAGGATTACAGGAGTGAGCCACTGTGCCCAGGCTGCTCTGCCTACATTTTTTTAAACCATGCATTAATGACAAAATAGTCATCTCTTTCACAGCAGCTTTCCTTGCTCTCCAAACTGTATATTATTACATCTCTTCTGTACTCTGACAGAGGAGGAAGAGAGGTGTATATGCCTCTTTATAGCCTCTGTAACATTCTGTTTTGTATTACAGCCATGTGTGTACTTGGGATGGGGACCCTAGTGTCCCTTGTTGAACAGAGTGCTTTATACACAACAGACCAACACGTTTGGTTGGATGAATAGTCATATTCACCCTCTTCAGACTCCACTATTCATGGCAATTGACCATTGTCCACAGCCGCATATCAGAGAATTTCAAGGTTAGAAGATACTTTAAAATAAGTAGGCCAAGCATCCCTCAATGCTTCAATCTCCTTCACAGCCCTGCACCAAGCACTTACCCAGCCCATGTTCCAGAACCTCCAAGGCAGAGCCCTTCACCCTTTGCCTACGAAAACCTGTATTCCTGTAGCCTGTCCTGGCCCCGTTCTGATCTCTGAGGAACATAGAACAACTCCATCCCTTCCTCCTCAGAGCAACCTTTTCAATAGCTAAAGACTGCTCTCAAGTCTCCTGAGGAATCTCTTTGCCAAGCTAAATATATCTCCATCCACCCGTGATAGGATTTCAAGAACCTTTACCGTGTTGCCCATTGCCCTTGCTCTGAATAGGAGGTAAAATGACAATAATGGCCAGATTGGGCACAGCATGGTTTTCTGTTGCAAGCTATTGACCCCAAATGAACAGTGATAAGCTTTATATAAGCAAAAAGAAAAAAGTTTTACATCAGGTTTGAAAATAGGCTGCTGGTTCCCTCACTGCTCCAAACACCCTGCTGCCCACTTTGCCCAGAACACATCCACGGCACGACCAGGAAGGGGTGGCATGCCTAAAAATGTCATTGTAAAGAAGATGCAGTGCTAATGCTAGAAGACTATTTGCAGAGATTTTCTTTTTTCTTTTTTCTTTTTTTTTTTTTGAGACGGAGTCTTGCTCTGCCGCCAGGCTGGAATGCAGTGGCGCAATCTCGGCTCACTGCAACCTCCACCTTCCGGGTTCAAGCAGTTCTCCTGCCTCAGCCTCCCGAGTAGCTGGAATTACAGTCACGTACCACACCCTGCTGATTTTTGTATTTTTAGTAGAGACAGGGTTTCACCATATTGGCCAGGATGGTCTCCATCTCTTGACCTGTGAGCTGCCCACCTCAGCCTCCCAAAGTGCTGGGGATTACAGGCATGAGCCACCACGCCCAGCCTGCAGAAATTTTCTACCAGCTCACTGAAAGTGAGCATTGGACCAGCTCCAGCCATTCATCCCTCTGGATGTGTACTTTTGATTTAATTTTCCAGCATAACATAGACTACAGTGGTCTGGGCCAGCTCTCAACAGAGTAGCAAGGAGGCAAGGTCGTTGGGCCTGCCCTGCCGCTCCTGTACCCCATCTCTCATTGTCCTGAATGCCTCTTCTTTTCACTTCCAAGAACCAAATTATGCTTCCTGTGCATGGTTTGCTTCTGTGCACATTTGAAACTCATCGATCAGGGATCTTCAAGAGGATAGGGGCTGCGTCTGTCTTTCTACTCTGTGCCCCTGCCTTCCCCCATTGCAACTTGCTCTTCAGAAAACAAATGCATCCAATTGTTTATATGCTCATATGAATTTATGTCAGTGCATTATTTTCCCAGGGGCACTTGCATTTTAAGTCTTATTTCTAATTATGGTCTCCAATTAAGGGGATTCTATCATCAGCTAACAGGTGAGATTAGTGGATTGTGCAGTAGGAAGAACCTTCTTTGTTGGGCCTCAGTTTCCTCATCTGTAAACTGAGGGAGTGGTTTGATCCCCAGCTCTGGTATCTATGGATTAATGATTTATTTGGTCTTAGTAAATAAACCTAGGGGCTCTCTGTGCACTCCCATCCCCCTGTGCCCCATCACAACACTGTCACCTTGTACTAGGGTCTCCAGATAAATAGAACCAATAGGGTGTGTATGTGTGTAAAAATATTTACTACAAAGAAATGGCTCATGCTTATGGAGGCTGACAAGTCTCAAGTTCCAAGGTCTACAGGGTAAGTCAGCAAGCTAGAGACCCAGGAGAGCCCATGGTATAGTTCCAGTCCAAAGGCCAGCAGTTACAGATCCAGGAAGAGCCAATGTTTTGAGTCCAAAGGCAAGAAAAAGTCAATGTCCTAGCTTAAATGCAGTCAGGCAGGAGGAATTCTCCCTTACCCAGAGCAAGGATCCGCCTTTTTGTTCTGTTTGGGCCTTTACTGATTGGATGAGGCCCACCCACATTATGGAAGGCAATCTGCTTTACTGAGTCTACCGATGTAAATGTTAATCCCATCCAAAAACATCCAGAATAAAGTGTGACCAAATATCTGAACATCCTGTGGCCCAGTCAAATTGACACATAAAATTCATCATCATATCCTTAGAGGTAGATAACAGCCACTCAAAAGGCCTGGCCCTGGTTGTGAACAAGAGAGACCTCAGATAGGCAATTTCTTGG
This sequence comes from Cacajao melanocephalus, assembly GCA_963573385.1. NCBI lineage: Eukaryota > Metazoa > Chordata > Mammalia > Primates > Pitheciidae > Cacajao > Cacajao melanocephalus. The sequence goes on from CAUYLG010018356.1 coordinate 30,288, forward strand.
AACTCCTAGGTATAAGGGCAAGGCCCATCCTTGGTCTCCGACTCTACCTCTTACCCCAACACTCCTGCCCGCCATTCCGACAATTTCTTTCCACTGCCATTCACAACTTTATTTTATTTTATTTGAGACGGAGTTTTGCTCTTGTTGCCCAGGCTGGCGTGTAATGGCGTGATCTCGGCTCACCGAAATCTCTGCCTCCTGGGTTCAAGCAATTCTCCTGCCTCAGCCTCCCAAGTAGCTGCGATTACAGGCATGCGCCACCACACCCAGCAAATTATTTTGTATTTTTAGTAGAGACAGGGTTTCTCCATGTTGGTCAGGCTGGTCTAGAACTCACAACCTCAGGTTATCTGCCCGCCTCAACCTCCCGAAGTGCAGGTATTACGGGCGTGAGCCACTGCGCCCAGCCTTATTTATTTATTTATTTATTTATTTATTTTTGAGACGGAGTCTCACTCTGTCACCCAGGCTGGAGTGCAATGGTGTGATCTCGGCTCCCTGAAAACTTCGCCTCCTGATTTCAAGCGATTCTCTTGCCTCAGCCTCCCAAGTAGCTGGGATAACAGGCATCTGCCAGCACACCCAGCCAATTGTTATGTTTTTACTAGAGACGGGGTTTTACCATGTTGGCCAGGCTGATCTAAAACTCCTGACCTCAGGTGATCTGCCTGCCTCGGCCTCCCGAAGTGCTGGGATTACAGGCGTGAGCCACTGCGCCCGGCTATTTTTTTTTTCACATTAAGAAAAATTTAGGCCAGGCACAGTAGCTCATGCCTGTAATCCCAGCACTTCGGGAGGCTGAGGCAGGCGGATCACTTGAGGTCAGGAGTTTGAGACTAGCCTGAACAACTTGGTGAAACCCCATCTCTACTAAAAATACAAAAATTAGCCAGGCGTGGTGGTGAACGCCTCTAATTGCAGCTATTCAGAAGGCTGAGGCAAGAGAATGGCTTCAACCCGGGAGGCGGAGATTACAGGGAGCCTGGATCACACCACTGCACTCCAGCATGGGCGACAGAGTGAAAATTCTCTCTCAAAAAAAAGAAAGAAAGAAAAAATTTTTAAAGGATGTTCAGGAAAATATTACTCAAAATTTATAGATATTCATAAATTATTCTTTTTATAGCACATTAAAACAAACGCCATGAACTCATTTGAAAAACTGTAAAACCACTCATCATAGAGTATTAATAAACTGAATCTAAAGTCAAAAAAAGTGCTGCAGTAAACCACATGATATGCAAAAGCAAAACACAACTTTTATCTTAGGCCCAGCCACCTGATATTAGAAGCAGGAGCGTTAAGCTTAGGTTGTCCACTTGCTCAAAACTTATAGTTTTCATCTGCCCATTTATTTTGTTTGCCCAGTAATTCATATAACCAAACAAGCAAATGTAATGAGCACCTACTATGTGTAAATACAGAGCTAGACTGGGCGCAACACAACAATGAATAAGATGCAGCTTTTCCCTGTAAGATCTTGATGGAGGACCAGATTGCAAATTATTGCCTGGGTTTCAGAAATCAATTTAGCATTGTGGCTGAGCATAGTGGCTCACGCCTGTAATCCTAGCACTTTAGGAGGCCGAGGTGGGCGGATCACCTGAGATCAGGAGTTCGAGACCAGTCTGGCCAACATGGTGAAACCCTGTCTCTACTCAAAAAAAAAAAAAAAAAATACAAAAATTAGCTGGGCATGGTGGTGCATGCCTATAATCCCAGCTATTTGGGAGGCTGAGGCAAGAGAATCACTTGAACCCTGGGGGGCAGAGGTTGCAGTGAGCTGAGATCAAGTCACTTCACTCCAGTCTGGGCGAAAGAACAAGACTCTGTCTAAAATTTAAAAAAATTAGTATCGTTTCTCCTGGGAAGCCCTCTCTGATCCCCTGATCCCCCAGGGCCCCTCTGAGACTGAGCCCTTCCAGGTACTCCCCCAGGGCCTGCACCCCCATCACAGCACTGTCACACATTCTATAAGTGCTTCTGCACACCTCCAACCCCCTCACTGCTTGGGGACATCCAAGAGGACAGGGACCATATCTGTCTCTTTGCCCTGACACAACCCTGGCATGTGGTGGCTGCTTACTAAATGTTTGTGAGGCCAGGCGTGATGGCTCACACCTGTAATCCCAGCCTGGCCAAGATGGTGAAACCCCGTCTCTACTAAAAATACAAAAATTAGTTGTATGCGGTGGCGGGCACCCGTAATCCCAGCTACTGAGGATGCTGAGGCAGGGAATTCCTTGAACCCAGGAGGTGGAGGCTGCAGTGAGCCGAGATCACGCCACTGCACTCCAGCCTTGCTCCAGCCTGAGCAAGACTCTGCCTCAAAATAAATACATACATAAATACATACATATTTGTGGAAAGACTTAGCAGATGATGAAGTCAAACAAATTTCTGCCCAGTGAACATGAGGACCACAGTAGCAGTATGCTCTGGGGAGACTGGGCGGGAGTGATTAACCTCAGAGGCCGTAGAAGGAAGTGTTTAAGCTGAAGTTTGTAGAATAAATACAAATTCAGTAGGCAGAGAGCTCTCCATGAAGAGAATGCAGCCAACAGCAAAGGCACCGAGGCTCAAAAGAGCAAAGTTTGCTTAATGGAGGGAAGCAGGTCATCATGGCTGAAGCAGGATTTGAGGGGCTGGGGAAGCTGGGCAGTGGGCAAAGGGGATAAAGAGGTGTACAAAGCCACGTGTGAAGGGGCTTGTTTGCCGCATGCTGAAACGTGAGTCTCCTGAGGGTCTTCCACTAGCCCAGGCATGATGTAGTCCACTCAGTACTCCAGCCAGGTTACCCAGGCTTTAGTATAGACACGGACCCAGCGGAGGGACAGACGGGACTGGAGAGAGGAAGAGGGATGGGTTCATGTGTGAATCCAGAAAGAGATGCTAAGGGCCCAACCATGACAGTCGCAGTGAGGATGGCAATGAGACAATCAATGTAAAGGACATGTAGCATATAAAATCAATAAGACTTGGTGGATTTTTTTTTATGACTAATGCATGACTACTAGGAAAATATATGTACAATCAATTGAAGTGCTGATGTCTTTCAAAAGAGTTCATTATGTCAAAAACATTCTAAAGCTGTTTCATAGACGGAAATTTTTTTTTTTTTTGAGGCTAAGTCTTGCTCTGTTGACCAGGCTGGAGTGCAGTGGTGCCATCATAGCTCACTGCAAGCTCCTCCTCCCGGGTTCAAGCAGCCTCCTGAATAGCTGGGATTACAGGCACCCGCCACCATGCCCGGCTTATTTTTTTCTATTTTTAGTAGAGACAGGGTTTCACCATGTTGTCCAGGCTGGTCTTGAACTTCTGCCCCCAGGTGATCCACCCGCCTCGGCCTCCCAAAGTGCTGGAATTACAGGCGTGAGTCACCGTGCCTGTCCAGGAAATCATTTTCATCCCTATTTTAAAAACAGCCTCCTAGTGGTCGTTTCTCTACACTTCCCCCAACTTTGTACCTCAGTGTACTATTAGCACATGTCAAACAGACTTGTGCTATTAGAAATAACTTTTCTGCAGGAGGCTGATGCAGGAGAATTGCTTGAACCTGGAAGGCAGGGAGCTGAGATCGCACCACTGCACTCCAGCCTGGCGACAGAGTGAGAATTCGTCTCAAAAAAATAAATGAATAAATAACTTTTCTGGCCAGGCCCTGTGGCTCATGCCTGTAATCCCAAAACCTTGGCAGGCTGAGGCTGGAGGATGACTTGAGGACAGGAGTTTGAGACCAGCCTAGGCAGCATAGTGAGACAACCTCTCTAATAAATAAAATAAGAGTAATCATAAAATAAAAATTACAAAAAAAAAAGGACTTTTCACTTGAACATGTCTCATTTTCCCACAGGGGAAACAGAGAACTTACAGAGAGCAAGGACAGCGTTTTAGACGTCTTCATACCCACCCCATAGTTGTCCATACCGTGGTGCCTTATACCTACCAGGCACCCAGCAAACAGCAGTGGCTGGTTGACTGGTTGGTTGGTGTGTATCAGAAGGTGATGAGATGGGTCAAAAGTCCTCTACTTTTAAAAAAATAACATTTTTGTTTTGGAGTATTAGATTTACAGGACAGCTGCAAAGGTAGTGCAAAGGCTTCCTAGATAGCCTCACCTCCACCTTTGAAAATTGGTAATGGCCGAACATAAATAGCCCTGAACCGGTGTGCCCTTGGGCAGGTCATATCACCTGAGCAGGCCCCAGTTTTGTCACTGAAAGCAAGATCACAGGGTTTCCCTCACTGTCTTAGTCAACTTGAGCTGCTATAACAAAATACCATAGACTAGGTGGCTTAAAAGCAACAGATATTTATTCCTCACAGTCCTGGGGGCTGGGAAGTCCAAGGTCAAGGCTCTGGCAGATTGAGTTTCTAATGAGGCCCTGCTTCCAGGCTCATAAAGGCCATCTTCCCACTGTGTCCTCAGCTGGCAGAAGGGGCAAGGGAAGTCTTTTAAAAGGGCACCAATCCACCGGGCGTGGTGGCTCACGCCTGTAATCCCAACACTTTGGGAGACTGAGGTGGGCGGAGCACCTGAGGTTGGGAGTTCAAGACCAGCCTGACCAACATGGAGAAACCCCATCTCTACTAAAAATACAAAATTAGCTGGGCATGCTGGCACATGCCTGTAATCCCAACTACTTGGAGGCTGAGGCAGGTGAATCACTTGGACCTGGGAGGTGGAGGTTGTGGTGAGCAGAGATTGTGCCATTGCACTCCAGCCTGGGCAACAAGAGTGAAACTCAGTCTTAAAAAAAAAGGATACCAATTCTATTGATGAGAGCTCCACCCTCATGACCTAATTGCCTCTCAACCGCTCCTCCTCCAATGCCATCACACTAGGGTTTACGCTTCAACGTAATGTGGGGAGGAGCACAGTCTGTAGTAGCTGCCTCCACACTCTTCACCCATCACTGTAATAAAATCACTGAGAAGAGGCCAGTCGGGGCCATGTTCTCTGGGTCTAGAGCTTCTCCAGGATCAGGTCCCATGGCAGGCAGGCAGCTGCTCCCTGTCTGCCTCCTCAGATCCAAATCTGGGCTGCCAGTGTGTCTTTCATTGCCACAGCCCCAGAACTAACATGAGGCTAAGCATACAGGAAGGTAGACAGATTTTACTTGATGAAAAGAAGGAGGGTGCATTAACCAGGGACTGTAAAATGCTAAACCGTCAATTGGGGGAGGGGGCACAGAGTGAGGTCCTGGAATTCTAGAGCTGGGTCTGTCGAAGTGATCTGCTAACACCCTCACCTGTTCACACCATAGGAGAGTAACTTGTCTAAGGTCAAGTGCTAGTAGGGAGCAGAATGGGGGGCCAAGTGCTTCTGTCACAGGGCAAGCTGCCCCTAATGTGCAAGGAGATCTAGTGACAGTGTTGGGTGCCAGAAAGTTCCAGTTCTAAATAGCTCTTCTGCCAAGGGTGACAAAACCGCCGGGCTGCTGTAATCAAATCTGACCCTGGAAACCAAGGGCTTTTTCTCCAGCAGCGTCTCAAGTAACCTGAGATCCAAGCTCCCTGGGAGATATTCTCCACCCCTACGCTGGCTGCCTACTGCCCCATCTCTCTGTAACTGGTTCCGCAGGGAGGGATGCACCAGGCCAGAAAGGAAGACCCATAAAATGTGCGAAGGATGGGACATTGCCTACGCAGTACCCCTCCAATCCCCCGCTCTCCAGTTCCCAGCCTCACATGCAGGCCAGAACCCAGGGTGCCACCCACCTCTAGGAGATGGACAGGACCCAGCATGATGGGACAGTAAGGGCTGCTTCCTCCTCCTCTCCCACCGAGAGTGATCATGGACCTCCCTCCTCTAAACTCTGGATTTGTAGCTCATGTTCTGCATTTTCTGCTTTCATCCTTCCTGACACATCTGTGCACATTTGATTCATACATGCTTTTTCCTTTCCACCTAAATTAAGTGGTCCTTAAGGGCAAGAGCCAGATTGCACTTGTCTGAGACCCCACATGGAGAGACCTCAGTAAACATGGCAGTTCTGAGGCTACTTGGAGTTTCCCACCTTTCTGGAGTCTCTCCTCTTCCTGCTTCTGCTGTTGCTTCTGTACTTCTTAGCAAGTTGATGTTTCTGTGAGGAATGTGATTTAAAATCAAGAAACTACCAATACCAGGCCCCAGTTGCCTGTGAGCTGGTTTAGTGGTCCCAGATGTTTATTTATTTACTTTTTAATTTTTTTTTGAGACAGAGTTTCCCTCTGTCATCCAGGCTGGAGCACAGTGGCATGATCCCAGCTCACTGCAATCCCCCCGCCCCATCCTGGGTTCAAGCGATTCTCCTGCCTCAGCCTCCCAAGTAGCTGGGACCACAGGCACACACCACCAAGCCTGGCTAATTTTTGTATTTTGTGTAGAGACGGGGTTTCGCCATGTTGCCCAGGCCGGTCTCAAACTCCTGGGCTCAAGCAATCCACCCAAAGTGCTGGGATTGGATTTGGCCTCCCAAAGTGCTGGGATTACAGGTGTGAACCACCATGCCTGGCTTTGGTCCCAGTTGTTTAAAACGTGCTAGAAACGTTCCTGTGTACCGCGGAGCTTCCTATTCCTTAAGGACTTCCAGGCTCCTTTGTGTGCCCTGTTGAGTGTCAGGGCTGAAACCGTTCACACGTGTGAAGAGGAGAGTTCCTCTTCCCAGGGAGAAAAGACAAATGGGCCAGGTTCTAGGTGTTGGTGGCACAGACAGGCTGACACTGATGGTTGACTGGTGGTTCTTTTTACTTCTCACATCACCCTTAACACCCACCTGAACACTAAAAGCCTCTGGGCCAGGCCTTTAACTCTGTTTCCATGTGGGAGAGATTAGATAAGATTCATGTATATGCATCTACATATACATGCAACTGTGTATGTATCTACATATACATACATGGGGCATTACCCACCCAGTACCCCTCCAGCCCCTCTCTCTCCAATTCCCAGCCTCAAATACAGGCCAGAACCCAGGGGGCCACCCACCTCTGGGAGATGGGCAGGATACATGTATATGCCTCTACATCTACAGGTGCATGTATATGTAGATGCTTATACATGCCTCTTCTGATACACAGTTCTGAACTTGCATTGGAAATATCAATATAAATTCACAATGTAGTTACATTTTTCAGTCTTGCACTGTGGCTGAAGCCTGTAACCCCAGCACTTTGGGAGGCTGAGGTAGGAGGGTCACTTAAGCCCAGGATTTCAACACCAGCCTGGACAATATAGTGAGACTCCACCTCTATTTAAAAAAAAAAAAGTAGAAAGAGAAAAGAAAATAAAAACCATGTCCCGGGCACATGTTCTCAAGGCCTCCTGAGCCTGTATCACAGGCCGTGATTCTCACACATAAAATCACACATTTCCTAGCTTGTCAACCAAAAAAGCCTAAAACCAATGACCAACTCAGTCCCAACGAACACTTCTGATGCCCATGGTATTTACGGTCTCTAAATACCATTTCCACAAGAAGCAACCAAAGACCCTTAGAAGAAATAACTCATTCCAGGTTTGTGGTGGCAATACAAGCTAATCCTACACATCCAGTCATACCAGAAAGCAAAGAAGCTTTCCAAGACCACTTAGTCAAGGCTGCAGTGAGCCATGAATGCACCACTGCATTCCAGTCTGGGCAACAGAGCAACACTGACTTCAAAAGACTGACCTCACAACTAAACAAAACAGCCAGCCTCAGTGGCTCACGCCTGTAATCCCAGCACTTTGGGAGGCTGAGGTGGGCGGATCACGAGGTCAGGAATTCAAGACCAGCCTGGCCAACATGGTGAAATCTCATCTCTACTAAAAATACAAAAATTAGCTGGGCGTGGAGGCGCACGCCTGTAATCTCAGCTTCTCAGGAGACTGAGGCAGGAGAATTGCTTGAACCCAAGAGGCAGAGGTTGCAGTAAAGTAGTACCGTGCCACTGCATTCCAGCCTGGTGACAGAGCGAGACTCCATCTCAAAAATAAAACAAAACAAAGACCACTTAGGATTGTGTCAAAAGGACTCAGAAATCAACTTGAAGAGGGTCCCACTGGCCAAAGATGGGGACAATTTGAACATGAGTAAGGATAACAACTGCAAAAGATTTAAACACAACAAATATGTTTAAATCCATCCATGCATCATGGCACTAAGGAAGAAAACTCTGCCATCATCTCGGGATGCTAGGGAATCAATTCATTATTTTGAAAACTGGTGAGTACAAGGAGGGAGTTAAGCACTTGTTGAAGAAATGCTAGAATATACTATGATAGATAGATAGAAATGATAGAATATCCTAGAACTCCTATGAAATAATGGATCTAAGTAAAGCTATCAATGACTAGAAACACCAAGAAAAGAAAGACAACCACCAGTCTGGGCTGCATGGTGAGACTCTGTCTCTACAAAAAACTACAAAAATTAGCCAAGCATGGTGGTGTGCACCTGCATTCCCACTTAGTCAGAAGGCTGAGATGGGAGGATCACCTGAGCCCAGGAGGTCGAGGCTGCAGTGAGCCACCACTCCAGCCTGGGTGACACAGCAAGACCCAGTCTCAATTGAAAAAAAAGAAGCCAAACAGTGTGTGTTCCCTCATATGTAAGTATAAATCTATTAAGTATTCTTGAAAAACAAACCAAATCTGGTCTGTGACTTGAATTACCAGTTTACAGAAAATACAGGGGCAGTAACAAAAATTCACCATGGGAATACGGATGGTCTAACAGAAACTCCCAGTTTAATAAATAAATTGCAAAGAAAAAATAATTGAGGACATACCTTTGGATTACAAGATTATAAGAGGACCGGGCGAGTGGCTCACTCCTGTAACCCCAGCACTTTAGGAGGCTGAGGCAGGTGGATCACATGAGGCCAGGAGTTC